>CAIGRB010035756.1:0-10417 GCA_903798255.1 Fraxinus quadrangulata | reverse complement strand
CCTCACCGTGGCATCGTCACATCCTCTACCCATCTTTCTCTCCGTAAACATGCCATAAAATAAATAGATCCACTTCACTGAATTGTGCTTGTGTCGATACACTGTTGTCAATACAAACATTGAGAAAAAAAATACTCAATACCGTTATTTCACTTTTTTTGACAAGACATTGCCTATAGACTTTAAATTAGAGATACTATAAAAAACACTCGTTCACCATGTTGAACAATATCAGAAACACACCTTCCATTTTAAAAATATCATTAACATTTCATATTCTAGATTTGAGTATCATATACACACATGACCACTTCATGCGTTAGTTTAAGTAAGAAACCCCAACCTATTTTTAGTTAATAGGTTCTAGTTCCTTTCTATCCGAGTCTTTGATATTAAGAACATAGATTTTAAAAATGAGTGATTGTCCTTCTTCGATTTTTATTGCTTAACCCGAGAACAAACAATTAATAGGGTTTTAAAGTTTTATACAATTACCAATGTGCCCTCCATATAAAATTCATTCTCCTTTAAAACATGACAAATTCGGTAATTAGCAATGTGCGTCAATAATTATTGAAAAAGTAGACCCCACCTACCGGTCAAACGGTTAAAAAATGAAATAAAATATGGCTAAAATGGATCCCAGACACATTTCGTTTTTTTTTTTCCTTTTTGAAGGAGTGAGTAGTTTAATAATTTCCGATGATTGTATACAATTAAATAAGAACTATTGGGAGTTTTTATCAAAGAAGTAAATAATAAGATACTTATTACATATTATATTGTAAAATTATAATTAAGAAAGAAATATGACTGATTGTTTTATTGACTATATCATTCTTTTCCATTCTATGCAAATTACGAGCCCCAACTTTTGAAATTTCTAGTTTGAGGGGCTTCACTGTGATAACGAGCATCGATAAATTGTTGCAAGCAATTAATCAGAGTTGCTCTCATTTTTATTATATATAATCCATATTGGGCACTACTAGTCTACCTTACGCATAACTATGAATTAAATTGAAAATAGTATGCCGACTTATATATTGCCAAAATAAGCTTTATTTAAATAGATCGACAGAATACTGCAAATCATGAGAATAGGTTCCGCTCGAGAAAAATCGCTTGTGTTATAATGTTTATATTCAAAACACATTCAATAACGACAAGATTAAATATAAATGAATACAACAAAAGTTTAATGTTAAACTTTGACTTGGAAAATGGAGCAGAAAAGGAAAGCCAGAAAGAGCAATTGGTAACCAAGCATAGTTTATTAGATACATGAAAAGAGAGAAGGCTTTAACTTAGAACTTAAATTCTCACAATGCAGAAGAGCATACAAAATGTTAGATACTAGAATGCAAAATTATATTCGGTTTGGGCGTGCAGAATACCGATTTAAACCAAGCCCTTGCTCGAGTTTCATTTTTTTAATGCATTTTTGAATGGTGTTTTGACCCTATTTTAACAATACATTTTTTAATAAAATAATATTACACGCACATCTAAAAAATTTCTTTATTTTTTAACCACACATTTCTTATCAATACACTACTCAAAAATGCTTTTTTTTTTTTTTACAAAAATGAGGCTCAAACAAGCCTTTTATATAAAGTACTTACTTGAAAAGTAAAATGGAAAAATAAGAAATGAAGAAGTAAGATGTTAGGATTAAGTGACAAATCAGAATATCCTGCACCAGAGGCTGTTAACACTACTAACAGAATTGACAGTACACAGCACGAAATTTCCTGAACTTAAGGGATGTGTATATTCAGTTGGACACTTGTCACTAGTGGACAGGAAGAACAATAATATTCTCTTTGTATGTAAAATTTATGTATTGAAATTTGTGTATAAATAGAGGATGAAAGAACGAGCTGAAGTAGGTTGGAAAATTCTAAAGTCTCGTGTATTCAGTAGTATTTTTTAACTTGGTATCAGAGCCAAATGGCCAACACCAATTCAGGAAGACAAACTCCTCCAAGCGAGTCGAGCACTGCAACAACCATTCAGTCTCCTATGAATCAGACCTCACCTTTTGGGATAAACCTCATCCAGACTCCATTAGTAAAGTTGGACAGAGATAATTTTTTGCTATGGCAAAACATGGTTATGCCCATGATTAGAGGACACAACCTTGAAGGATATTTGCTGGGAACGAAGCCATGTCCACCAGAGTTTCTACAAACTCAGATTGCTACTACAGAGGGAGAAACCATAGAGATCGTTTAAAATCCTGATCACAGTAAGTGGGTTTCAACTGATCAGGTATTAATGGGATGGCTGTATTCATCCATGATTCCTGAAATTGCAATGAGAGTAATAGGGTGCACCAACTCAAGTAAGCTATGGAGTGCAGTGAAGGAAAGCTATGGGATAATGAACAAATCTAGAGTTTTATTTCTCGCTGGAGAGTTGCAAAGGATCAGGAAAGGATCAATGTCCATGGATCAGTATCTTACTACCATCAAACAATTGGCAGACGACCTGCAGATTGCTGGAAAAACTATAGATCCAAGTGATTTGGTAACTCAAGTTCTATCTGGACTTGATGAAGAATACATACCTATTGTGCTGCAACTGAATAGCAAGGAGGATATATCATGGCACGAACTCTCTTGTGTTCTCATGACCTTTGAAAGCAGACTTGAATATCTCAATCAAGTTAAGAATGACATGGGCACAATGAATATTAACCAGTCAAGTGTACAGTTAACACGGAGGATAGGTTATGGTGGTGGTAGAAGTTTTAGATCTGGTAACAGTGGGAGATTTCCCAACTTCAGAGAAAGATCAAGAGGCAGGGGTAGAGCAGGTAGGGTGAATGAAAATCGAGGACCCTGCCAAATTTGTGGGATGAATAACCATTCGGCTAGATGGTGTTTTAATAGATATGATGACAGGTATGTGGGCAGCAGATCTGGTAACCAGAATATGCAGAACAATTCATACCCCACTGCCTATGTAGCTTCACCAAAAACTGTTGAGGACTCAACATGGTTTGTAGACTAGACTTTGGAGCCAGCAACCATGTCACTGATGACAAAGGTAATCTGGATGCCATAAGAAATTTGGAGGTAAGGAAAGATTACTTGTTGGTAATGGGAATTCTTTGCATATTGCTAGCGTTGGCAGAAGAAATCTTATTACATTGAGTGATAAGACTCTTGCATTGAATAAATTACTTCATGTGCCTGAATTAAGAAGAATTTGATTAGTGATTCTCAACTAACAATGGATAACAATGTATTTATAGAGTTTTATCCTAACTATTGTGTTGTTAAGGACCTGCAAACGAAGGAGATCTTGCTGCAAGGGATGCTTAGAGATGGATTGTATCAACTAAAACTACCAAGCTTCAAGCCTAAAGCCGCCACCACAGAGTCAAGCTACCAAAATAATTCCAACCTTGCAGTCTTCTCAGTAGGCTCAAGGTGTGATGAGTCAACCAAGAGTGTCAGGTTACTTTAGTCTGAGTTAGATACTTGGCATAGAAGGCTATGTCATCCTTCAAGTTCTGTGTTGAGTCAAGTCCTTAAATCTTATAATAAAGGTGTCAAAGTTAATGAAAGTCCAGACTTTTGTGAAGCTTGTCAATTCGGTAAATCTCATGCTTTGCCTTTTCACACGACTTCAACTCATGCATTAAATCCACTAGACCTCATACACACTGATGTCTGGCGACCGGCACCAAGGATTTCTACCTCAAGGTTTAGGTACTATATCCTACTTGTGGATGACTATAGCAGGTTTACATGGATATATCCAATGAAACACAAATCATAAGCCTTAAGTATCTTCATTCAATTCAAGAAGTTAGTAGAAAATAGCCTTGAAAGAAAAATCAAAACACTACAGTCAGACTGGGAAGGTGAATTCAGAACCTTTGATAAGATTGCCTCAGAATCAGGAATTGAACTTAGGTATTCCTGTCCTTATACCTCTGTACAAAACGATAAGGCCGAGAGGAAATATAGACACATCACTGAAACCGATTTGACACTTTTAGCCTAGGCACAAATGCCATTGCGCTACTGGCTGGAAGCTTTTCAAACAGCAACCTATCTGATAAATAGACTACCTACTCCAGTACTTCAATTGAGATCACCCTTTCAAATCCTGTATAGAAGAAACTTTGATCATAAGGCATTAAAAACATTTGGATATACCTGTTATCCATGTCTAAGAGCATACCAAAACCACAAGTTTAAATTTTCACCCTCAAAGGTGTGTTTTCCTCGGCTATAGTGATTCACATAAAGGATACACATGTCTAAACTCAACTAGTAGAATGTATGTCTGAAGACATGTGGTCTTCAATGAAAATGAATTTCCATTCAAGTCTAATTTTCTAAACTCGCGTACTCAGCCAAAAATCTCAGAAATTGTCATCAGTCCTCTTCCTTTTGATACTGAATTAAGTCATCAGACAACACCTCAAAATGCTGTTGATACAACCTATCCTGATGCAACACCTGCTGCAGACTCTTACAAGAGTGTTGAACATGAAATAGAGAATGAGTTGAATGAAAATGAAGGAGATGTTGCTGAAATGAACCAAGTAATACCTGATCAGTCTGATTAGGATGTAACCAACAAAGTGAAATGAGTGAAACTGATGCTAATATTGATGATCATGGTATAACTCAAATAGCTGAACATCATATGACCACTAGAAGTAAAGTAGGAATCTTCAAATCAAAGGTGTATACCAATAAAGTTCAGGATAGACTGCTTGAAGTTGAGCCACAAAGTGCAAATGAAGCATTGTTAAGTGATAAATGGAGAAGAGCTATGCAAGAAGAATACGATGCCTTGATGAAGAATAGGACATGGAAATTAGTGCCACCAAAACCTGGAATGAAAATAATTGGAAACAAGTGGATCTACAAGTTGAAATGTGACTTTGAGCAAGATAAGGAGGTATAAAGCGAGATTTGTTACAAAAGGTTTTCTACAAACACCTACAGTTGATTTCAGTGAAACCTTTAGTCCAGTTGTTAAGGCATCAACGCTGAAAATTATCTTGACTCTTGATGTGTTAAGAGAGTGGCAAATCAGGTAGGTTGATGTAAATAATACCTTCTTGAATGGTAAGTTAGAAGAAACGGTGTACATGAATCAACCACAAAGTTTTGAAGATTAGAGAAATCCTGAGTTTGTATGCAAATTGGAAAAGACACTCTATGGACTTCGACAAGCACCGAGAGCTTGGCATGACAGATTAAAGGAGACTTTTTGGACTGGAACTTCAAACAATCCAAGGCAGATAACTCATTATTTTTCTCAATGGATGGAAGAAATGTAGTGTTTGCATTGGTTTATGTGGATGATATAGTGGTGACAAGAAACAATGCTCAACATATACAGGTATTTATTAATAAACTGAATGACTGTTTTACACTTAAAGATATGGGAAACCTCAGTTAGTTCTTGGGTATTGAGGTCTACAGAGATAGAACAGGGTTGTATCTAACTCAAACAAAATATATAGTAGACTTGCTGGAAAATTTTGGTTATGAAAATCTGAAATCAGCCTTAACACCTATGGCAGTAGGTAAGTTGATATCTAAGGATACAGGGCAAATCACGAGTGATCCTACTCTCTACAAGAGTGTAGTTGGCAGCCTTCAATATCTTGCACACATAAGACCTGATATTGCTTTTTCGGTAAACTAAATGAGTCAATTCCTTCAAGCTCCCATAGATGTTCATTGGAAGGCTCTCAAGAGAATTTTTAGATACCTAAAGGGTACACTAAAACATGGTTTGGTCATTCAGAAGAGTGACAACTTAGGCATTATAGCATTTGCAGATTCAGATCATCATGCCCAGATGATATGAGGTCTACAGCTGGCTACTGCGTTTACCTTGGTGATAATTTGGTGTCTTGGTGTTCTAAGAAACAACATGTTGTGGCAAGATCAAGTATAGAGGCTGAGTATAGAGCACTAGCTCACACTGCATCAGAAATGGCTTGGATCAAATCCTTAATGAATGAGTTAAGTATACCACACAATGCAATGCCTAACAGAATTGACAGTACACAGCACGGAATTTCCTGAACTTAAGGGGTGTGTATATTCAGTTGGACACTTGTCACTAGTGGATAGGAAGAACAATAATATTCTCTTTGTATGTAAAATGTATGTATTGAAATTTGTGTATAAATAGAGGATGACAGAACGAGCTGAAGTAGATTGGAAAATTCTAAAGTCTCCTGTATTCAGTAGTTTTTTTTAACGTAAAAGAACAATAGATAGAGGCAATAGTTCGACTCATTGTCCTTAAAATAAATTTTTCTTGCATGGTGCTCAAGGTAGAACGACAATCGTCTTTCAAGATATATTAATCTCTTCTCAATATAGAAGCACTTTAAACGTAAACCAGAAATGTGTTTCGTAACATCTTTATGAAGAAGAAAGGTATCACAAGGACATATTCTTAGTAAAATACTTAGCCAAATTTTTCGCCACTGAGGTTCCACTCAGTAGGCCCTCGAACTTACACAATGCACAAAAGAAAAGATAAAGGCAGCAATTTAAAGGAATACAGAATTTACGGGTAAACACCTAACTTGTTTATTACTCCACACTAATACAAGAACATGAAAGAATACAGAAGGAACACTACAACACTCTGTGTCTTATCGGTCCAACCTTCAAAATATATAAGCNATGGACGAATTCTTGGTAAAATACTTAGCCAAATTTTCGTCTATGATGGCATGAAGTTCTACTCAGTTAGCCTACAAATTTGCACAATGCACACAAAGAAAGATAAATGCAACAATGTAAAGAAATACAGAATTTGTGGGTAAATACCCAACTTATTTGTTACTCTATAATAATATAAGAACACAAAGGAATATTGAAGTAACACTACAACTCTCTATATCTCATCTATCCAACCTTCAAAATATATAAGCCAAAATTTGTGTGCAGTTAACACCCTTAACTGTCAAAGGGATAAACCAACCTACTAGGTCTAAAATTGCTAGAAAACTGCCTCCCACATCATTTTCAGCAACTGTCCATACTTTCCACCTGTATGGACCACGAAAATATCAAAACAAATGTATCAAACATGTGCTTAATTTGGACACCCAAATTTGTGAACTAGAGCACACTAACAAGAAGTTGGATCCGTCCATGCCTTGCTAATTTTTGTCAATCCGCAACACTTTGACACTAGCCAAATTGAAGCATCAAGCCCACAAATTAAAATTCACATTTTCCTTGCTCCAAAATTCAAAGTGTGAACCATCAACACACATGTCCGCAAAATTCCAGCATGAGTGCAAGGCGTGCACATACCATTGCACGTGTCAATTTTTAAGGGGCTGACAAACCTTCCTCACCAAAAGAGTTCAACTTTCTCGTCGAAAGAGAATCAAGATACTCCTTTACCTTAATCCTTAAACTGCCACAAATCGACACCCCTTTCATGGGTTACATCAATTCTGCTACTATCTTTCCACAAGATAAAATAATATGTTCTTCTATTTTTCTTACTCGCCCCCATTGTTCGATGACTCATAATCTTTGCCACCTCCTTATCATACTATTTTTCGATCATATTAGGAGCCTTTTTGGCCTACAATCGATCTTTTCCCACCAAACTTTTATTAAAGGGCTTCAGATAACTCACGTGGAAAGTAGAATGAACCTTCAAACGATCAGGTAGCTTCAAGCGATATGTTACCTTCCCAACACGTTTGATTACTTTGAAGGGACAGTCATATTTCTAAATCAGCCCATGATGTATAGTCTTGCCACTAATCTTCTTCCAAATCTAGGGAGTTAATTTCAACATCAGCTTATCCCCAACCTGAAACTCAACATCTTTCGTGTCTTGATCAGCATACTTCTTCATTCGTCAGGCAGCCTTCGCAAGGTTGTCCTTAGCTTGCTCAATTATCTTCTGTTTATCTTGGGTAAATNTTGCCTGCTCCAACATCTCCTGTTTATCATGAACAAATCGAAAAGACACACACTGTTTCCTCCGTCTTTCACAATTTCGAGAGATGTTTTGTGCATGTGTCACATGGTCAATTAGCCGGACACATCCCAGGTGCAGATGATTGATGTAGATTGTAGCAAAATTGAGCTTTATCAAGCAAGGCAACCCATTTTTTCTGACTATCTATAACATAATGTCTGAGATATTCTTCTAGCAATGCATTTATTCTTTCCATCTGACCATCGGTCTGTGGATGATTTGCTATTGAAAATTTCAATTCAGACCTCATCATGTTAAACATCATGGTCCAAAATTTGCCTGTAAATCGAGAATCCCGATCACTCACAATATCCTCGAATATTCCAAAGTACTTCACAATATTCTTGAAAAAGAATCCAGCAGCAACGTTCGCTGTACACTCATGCAGAGTTGGAATAAAAACCGAATATTTTGAAAACCTGTTCATCACCACCATAATGGACTTAAACCCATCAACCTTCGAGAAACCTGAAATGAAATCCATATAAATTGATTACCAAGACCATTTTGGAATTGGCAAAGGCTGGAGCAAACATGCCTCTTTCCTCCTTTGTGTTTTATCCTGCTGGCACACCAAACAAGATTTCACAAATTGAAACCCATATTTTCCTTGTTCAGAAATTCGAAGTGTACCCCATCAACACACATATTCGCAAAATTCCTGCATGAGTGCAAGGAGTGCCCATGCCATTGCACGTGTCAACCTTTAAAGGGCTGACAAAAGGGCTAAAGCAGAATGTATTTTAAGTATACAAAACAAAAATGAAAGAAAGAAAAGATGGATATTAATCCGAGTCATGTCACATGTCGCAAATTCTTTGGAATATGTAAAAGGAGATTAAATGAAAATAAAATAAAATAATTATTTTTTTGGTCCAAAAGGAATATATTGGACAAGTCCAATTATAGAACCCACGGCGCGCGCGTGTACTTTTAAGATCGAATTCAATAGGATTTGAATATTCATCCCTCCGAAAGACTTGTGGTATCCTTTGGTGTCCAAACTGAAGTTCCAAACATGGAGAATTTGAATAGGTTATAAAACCAATCATCTCCCAATGTTGAACAAATGTACCTACATTTTCCCTCCAATATAAAATTCCAACTTTTTAAATATACTATTTATATGTCCAAATGATCGATAGCCAAAAAGACTCTAGAACCTTTCATCCAACGACCATTATGTGTCCACGTGTCTCAATCTCAATAAAAGCCTCTACTAACAAAATCACATTTAACAAAAATGTTTTCTTCAATTCTGGTAGCACACATCACACATGTGAACTTCTCAACATAATCCATTCAATCTTTCGTGACTTAGTTGATCAGAGATAAGATTTAATCAACTTCAACTTTGAAAAACTTCTTTCAACGGAAGCAACGGTGACATGCATAGTAAATAATACTCTATAAGCAATCCAAACATTTGAAAAATAACAATTCATTCTCTTAATATAATCTAACACATCAATTGCTCAATTAGGTATCACTTCCCTTAAAACTTTGAAACTTTCAATTAAGTTGAGCTAAGTTGTATTAAAAAAGATCATCCAAATTGAGCTGAAAACTTTTCTAGTTTTTACATCAAGAACTCTTGCACAGAATTTTCCAAATCAAAGAAAAAATGTGAAGCAATTTATTCTCTGAAAAATAAACCTGCAAATTGATGATTTACTCTCTTCCCTCTCCTCATCAGAACCTTCAACCAAATAATTTTTTTAGGCCCAAGGCCATTGCCTAGGTGGCTTTGGCCCAGAGGCTGTACCAAATTTTCAATTAAAAAATAGAGAGAAGAATGGCAATCGACGCACATTCACATGATTAAATAGCAAATGTTAACATCAGTCAACTTTAGATTTGTCTTCGCCTCTTCCTTTTTCGTCGAAAACAAACAAAGCAGAAGAGAACAAATTGGAAAAAAAATTACAAGATTGAATTGCACATGTCAACGTATGTCAAGGTATTCATTGACTATCAACTTTGATATTGACATTTAAATGAATTACGTATTAATTTGTTGATTTCAAACCGACCTATGTCATCTGAACTTTATTATTTCAATGTCACGTTTGAAATGGGGACATAAGTTTAAAAATAACGTACCAAACACTTAATTTTCTACCTTTTATTAAATAATTAATCTCGTTTCACTCAATTTAATAGTAAAAGTGTAGCATGTAATTTAATTAAAGAAACTGTCATAACATTAACGTCCTTGCCTCCTTAGCCATTATTGCAAATTCGGTTCTGCAGGACTTCGATTAAATACATTACCACTCACATATGTTTGTATATTTTCTGGACCTGTGCCAGATTTTAAAATTTGGTTACGTTAATAAATTTGAACCCATTAATAAATTTCGTTATCATTTAATTTTCCACTTAAATATCATCTACAGGTTTGAGAGAT
>CAIGRB010035733.1:0-17899 GCA_903798255.1 Fraxinus quadrangulata | reverse complement strand
TCTTCATCCCGTTCCAAATCAATTGGATGACTAGCATCAACATCAACGTCATCCAAATCAATTGGATGACTACCTTCATGAACGTCGAAATCTTGAATATTTTCTGGAATGGGTAATTCATTTAGACAGGCAAATTCATTCCTAAATTGACTTTATGTAGGTGTTTCACCTCCGAAATCGAACAAATTTTCAACAAACGATCGTGGATCCATTTGTAAATAATTGAAATTGAATGTTGAAGCTTTAAGCAGAATTGAGAAGTGAATGAAGAATTATGTAGTAACGTAGAAAATAAATTGTAAAATCAAGATTATAACTCGACATTGTAAAAATAAAATGTAGAAGAGTATACATTATAGAATGATGATAATGATTTGTAAATAAATTATAGAGAGTAGAGTAGAGTAGAGAATGAGAGATTGATAGTAAGTTTGGTAGGAAAAAATATTGTAATGAATGAGCATTTATAGAAAAGAAAAATGAAATGGAAAAAATAAATAAATAAAAATAAAGTGACCGTTTCGGTCGTCCAATGACTAGAACGGTCACTGAATTTTATTTTTATTTATTTATTTATTATTATTTTTCACAAGCCACGAGTCAGCTCATGGCTAGCAAAAAACATGAGCCCACGAGCCAGCAGCTCGTCTAATAGACGAGCCGAGCAGGCTCGGTTCATCTAGTGAGTCGGCATGCTCGGTTCGTGCTCTGACGAGCTCGAGCTCATTTTTGCCGAGCTGACGAACTGATCGGCTCGGTTGCCACCACTAAGGATTTCTTCAGCTCATATCTATTGCGGCTTGTGATTTTTGGAGGGCCAGCCCCCAAAGTTAGAGGTCCTAGATGATTCATTATTATGAAGTTCTCCAATATAATTTTTATTTACAAGTGTAACAATATTTAAATATTTAAATAATTAACACTTTTATGTTGAAAAAAAGACTTTTTATAATTCAAAAGATAGAATAGCTAAATAAAACTTCTCTCACAACTTGAGAGATTAGGTTAGCATAAGATTTAACCTTATCAAATTTTGAAATGTAAAATTCGTAATCAAACTACTAAAATCAAGTTTTTCCAATATAATTTTTCAATAGAGTTCATTATTAATCCATTCAATCTCTCTTATGAAATGGTTGACCGAAGATAAGAGTTAATCAACTTCAACTTTGAAAATTTTCTTTCAATAGAGGTAACTGTGACAGGATTAGGCAATAATACTCTATAAATTTGCAAAACAATAGTTCACTCTTTTAATATAATCCAACATGTCAATTGCTCCAATAATTTTTGTAAGTATTGCTTTCCTTAAAACTTTCAATTGAGAAAATAATTATAGTCCAACAATATCAGAAATCATATTATGCTTCAACTAATTTTCAAGGTTAATGCAAGAACACTTCAAACTTTCATCATCAATAGATTTAAGTCTTTTCAAATTAAATAAAAATCCAAAAATATCATATTATTTTTGAAATTGCGTCAACCATGATCAATTCAAACCCAAATTCTCTACAACTTTTGAAAAATGAAATGAGCACTTTTACATGGTCTATAGCAACATCAATATGCATGTCTTTTGCTTACAAATGTTTGCTTACTCTATTAACATTATTCAACACTACACCAAATAATCATCCAAAGTAAGAATTCAAAATTCTCAATTTCATATGTTGCCAAAAAGTCTAATTTAATATCTAATCTGATTGACATATTGGCAAATTGAGTCAAAACCATTGAACGAGAAGTTGTCAATCAAGAAAGCTCAAACAAAGATTAATCAAACACTCATGGAGACAAGCTTTACGTCATCTCAATTCAAGTAACAAATCAAGCACTTGCACCAAATTTATCGAAAAGGGTGTAACTAGACTTCTCTTGGCTTGATTGTAAAGGTAAAACGGTCGAGTGCAAGAGGTTTAGTGATTATGTAGGCCAACTGGTTCTCGGTATCGACAAACTCTAACGTGATGTCACCATTTTGAACATGATCTCTAAGAAAATGATGTTTAATTTTAATATGCTTAGTTCGAGAGTGCAAAATAGGATTTTTAGATAAATTTATAGCCCTAGTGTTATCACACATAATAGGAATATAATCGTAACATAAATGAAAATCATTAAGAGTTTGTTTCATCCATAACACTTGTGCATAACAACTTGCGGTCGATATATATTCGGCCTCAGCTGTAGATAAAGCCATGGAATTTTATTTCTTGCTAAACCACGATACTAGAGCAAAACCTAGAAAGTGACAAGTCCCGCTAGTATTTTTTCGATCAATTTGACATCCGATCCAATCGACATCCGAGTAGCTAAGTAGGTCAATGTGAGTATCTTTAGGATACCAAAGTCCTAATGTTCGAGTCCCACTAAGATACCTAAATATTCTCTTTACAGCTTTAAGATGGGATTCCTTTGAATTTGATTGAAATCGAGCACATAAGCATACACTAAACATAATATTGGGCCTACTAGCAGTTAAATAAAGAAGGGATCCGATCATATATCGATATTTAACGTCAACCTTAATTCATTGATCATCTTTGTCAAGCTTTATGGATATGCTCATCGGAGTATCCATTGGTTTTAAATCATTCATTTCGAACCTCTTCAACATTTCTAATATGTACTTGCTTTGATTTATGAATATGCCATCACATGTTTGTTTGATTTGAAATCCGAAAAAGAACTTAAGTTCTCCCATCATGCTCATTTCAAATTCAATGCTCATGTTTTTCGCAAATTCTTCACAAAGATAAATATTTGTTGCTCCAAAAATAATGTCATCCACATAAATTTGAACAATAAGTATATTTTCCTTATGTGTTTTAATAAAAAGAGTGGTATCTGCCTTTCCAATTGAAAAATCATTTGAAAGCAAAAATTTGCTCAATCGTTCATACCAAGCCTAGGAGCTTATTTTAGACCGTAAAGAGCTTTTCTTTCTACAACACCATTTTGTTGAGGAGTTATAGGAGCCGAAAAATTATGTTCATATCCATTTTCGTAACAAAAATTATCAAAAGCGAGATTATCAAACTCTCTGCCATGGTCACTTATAATGGTTGTAATAGTGTAGCCCTTTTCATTTTCAACATTTTTTGCAAAAATGTTTAAAAGCTCTTAGGGCTTTATCTTTTACATTTAAAAATATGATCCATGTAAATCTTGAAAAATCATCAACGATAACAAAGGCGTAATATTTACTATCTAAACTAGCCGTTATTGATGGTCCAAAGAGGTCCATGTGAAGAAGTTGCAACGACTTTGTGGTTGAAAAGAACACTTTTGGTTTGAAAGAACTTTTCACTTGCTTTCCAAATTGACATGCATCACAAATTTTATCTTTTTTAAATTTTAAATTTGATAATCTTTTCACAAAACAATTTTTGAAAATTTTTGAAATAAGATCCATGTTAATATGGCCTAGTCTCCTATGCCATAGCCATGTCTCATCCTTTATCCCAAGTAAAAAATGTTCATTATTTTCATATTCAATATCTATGATATAAACATCTTTATTTCGGCTTCCTACAAAAATCACATCTTTTGATGTAGTATCCTTAATTAGGCATTTGGAAGAATAGAATTGTATATTATAAACTTTATCACATAATTGACTAATACTTAACAAATTATGCTTGAAGTGTCTTTTTCTTGAAACATTTCTTTTTGTTCGGGCACTCGATTCTTTTGTGATCGGGTTTGTCACACTCATAGCAAATAATTTTTTTGCTCATTTCTTCTCATTTATCATCCTTCCTTTGAAACTTTCTATTTTTCCAAAATCCTCTTCATTTCTTGATAAGGAGAACTAAATCATCAAACTTGTCATCGCTAATGTTGTTTTTTCATCAATTGCTGATTTTAGAGCAATTTATTGTTTTGAAACCTCTTTCAATTCCCCTTTGCTCTTTCTTGTCTTTTCAATTCCCCTTCATCAATGTTCCATATAGTTCCTTCAAATGATATGTGTTTACATCCTTTGTGTTTTCTATTAGTATCCATATAGGGCTCCATTCCTCCGAGAGTGATATAAGTATTTTGCTCACAAGTTCACCGTTAGTATATTTGCGATCAAATCCCTTTAAACCATTTACAATGTCGGTAAAACGAGTAATCATATTAACAATGGATTCATCTTGTTTCATGAAGAAATTTTCGAATTCTTTAACTAACATATTTTTGTTTCCTTAACTTTACTCGTTTCAACATGAGTGATTTCGAGAGCATGCCAAATATCATAGGCCAATCACATATGCTAATTCTATTGAATTCATTTCTATATAGTGCACAATAAAGCAAATTTTTGGCATTAGCATTTAATGACAATTTTCTTCTATCTTCTTCATCGTATTCCTCTCTAGGTTTGGAAATACTTTGATCGGGTTTTCCATCAATCTTAATTGTCTTTGTAGGCACATAGAGACCATATTCAATTATTTCCCAAATGTTATAATCAATAGATTGAATATAGATCATAATCCTAGTTTTCCAATAATTATAATGCGTACCATCAAAAAAAAGGGGGTTGGTTTGTGGAATGCCTCTCAAGATTTTGAAATATGGTAGTAGCCATAATTCAAGATTGTGAAGTCTTAAAAAAATGAGTGCCGAACTCTGATACCAATTGAAAGTCCAAGATTGGCTAACCAAGAGGGGGATGAATTGGTTATTAAAATTTTTTCGTTAAATCACTCAAGATTTTAATATAATGAACACGCAAATGATAGAGAATAATCTAGACAAAAGTAAACACGTAAATGGAACAATGTAAATTTGCGCAAAGTAAATGTGTTAGGTAAAATGGATAGAGAGTGCAAACGATATGTTATAGAGGTTCGATCCAATGTAATAATCTACGTCCTCCGTTACCAAGCTCTCTGGCATGAGCAAGGCCTTTTTCACTATGTTGATTGACTTATGGTGCAATCCAACCCTTTACAATGCTTCCGGTGACTTACAACCAAGGAGCACCAATCCTTTTACAAAGTTGAGATTTTCGGGACCTCAACAAGACTCAAAATACAAAATGAGTTTACAAGTGAAAACTTCTATTTTTAATAAATGATGAATACAAGGTTAAGTATAAGAAGAAAGGTAGGCAAACACTTTAATCGATAGTAATGAATGAAACTCAAGTGTTTGGTGTGTAAATCTTTGATGTAAGAATGATTTTCAAGAATTTGTTTTGATCGACGATTTTTCAAGAGCAAAGTGATTTGATAATAAATGATATGTAAGATCAATGTAGGCTTAAGGAGTATCAAATTGAATACTCAAAAATTTATGTTTCAAATGATAAGTGAGTTGGTATTTATAGCCATTAAAAAAAGTCAAAGTCTCTGTCCAATCGGACGTTCAGTTCATAACCGGACGACCCAACTTACCATTAGAAACACTTTTGTCAGAACGGTCAAAAAAGTGACCGTTACTGGCGAACCGGACGTCAATTCGCCATCCGGACGTCCGGATGACCCAAAGGCTTCCTGGGTCATTTTGTTTGCAAATAATGTTTTCCCCTGATTTTTCAATATAAGTTTGTTTTGATAGTTTTCAAGAAATATGTTGGAAAAACTTTCCTTTGAATAATAGTTTTGTGCAAACGTTTTGTCTCGTAAATTGTGTCGAGTGAGAGAAAATCATTACTTGAACTCGAAGTGTCATTGCTAAAAATTACAATGTTTTACCTTTACAATCAAGTCAAGAGAAGTCTAGTTACACATTCTTCGATAAACTTGGTGCTAGTGCTCGATTTGTTACTTGATTTGAGATGACGTAAAGCTTGTCTCCATGAGTGCTTGATCAATCTTCGTTTGAGATTCCTTGATTGATAACTTCTCGTTCAATGATTTTGACTCAATCTGCCAACATGTTAATCAGATTAAATTAGAGATAAACATACGTTGTTTTTTATAATCAAAACATACGGTTTGACTATAGGTCAACAAAATATACAACTGATCATGTCTAAACTCGTGATAGAGTTGATGGAAGGTTGTCCACTGGAGAGATACTACTATTGTATGGCTTCCAAAAATAATCCATCGCGAGAATTAGAGTCGACACATTCATCAGGCCTAACTCAAAGTTAGAATTTTATTTAAGTGACTAAATTAAATTTAGTGTTCGACTAGACGTGAACTTTTTGAGTCGGTCAAAATCTTTTGAGGGCTAATTTTTTGATGTGAAAAAAAATATGTTGGGCAATGTTAAGTAAGAAAATGGTCCAAATAAAAATACGATGTCACATGAAAAATAGTGAAATAACTCTTTTTATCCTCTGGCTGGAAAAGAACTAGTCATCTTGGACTAACCGTGCTAATGTGCTTCAGAAAGTAACAAAAGAAATAAGAAAATTAATACACAAAGAAACAATATTAACCTTATTGCCCATCGCACTTCCCCACCAACCTGTGAATATTTGAGCTAATTTAAAGAATGAGGTAGATGAAATTACCATGATATTAATTGTTAACGCTAATATCTAGTTAAAGTACTTTGTTTCAAATACTAAAATTATACAACATTTAAGACACTATTTAATTTTTTGAAGCAAAAACATCAAGTAATTCTTATAAATCTGTCCATTCGTTTAAATTTTTCCCATACTTGAGAAACTTCAAAAGTAACAAGCCCGTGTAGAAATGGGATCACCTCCTCCTCCTCCTCCACCACCACCACCAAAAAAAGAGGCATATATGACACGTGTTTATTCAATCTAATATATCAAGTATCCTCAAAACTTGTGTTGAAATTATGTATTGTTCTAGAAAGAGTATATATAATTGATATAAAACCTAGATTGGCCGCCTTATTGGTCTAGTAACTTGACAACAAACTGATTTGATTTAATCAATTAGATCGAATTGCAATTGACACGCTTTAATGTACCGACTAAGATTTGATTCTTAAATATATGATACACAACTTCTTTACCATTGAATCATCTTGCTCTATTTTAATAAATTCAAGAACATAAGAATATTTGGAAACTATTTGGCATGTCAATTGGAGGTATACCACATGATTCTACTAATATCCATGTGAAATAATTACGTTACAAGTACTAAATATGACTATGATATCACAAAAATTATTTATTTCAATATTCTTGCAACATCTGTCCAAAAGGCCGAATGAGATAATGGGCTCATGAATTACTCCCAGTTATTATTAAGCCCAAGACTAGCACCAATATGACCTCAATTTTCGTAGAGGAATCAGTGGAGAATAGCTGGGTTACCTGTTCCCAGTTATTATTAAGCCGAAGACTAGCACCGACATGGGCTCAATTTTTGTAGAGGAATTAGTGGAGAATAGCTGGGTTACCAGTTGCTAAATCTTTTCGATTTAAAATACTTCGAGTTCACGGTTCGTTAAAAAGTAGTAAAATGGATTTGAAGTCAAAATATCGTACCCACAGATATTTTACTTGTTTAAATTCGAATTAATTTAGCCTTAATTGAAAATATAAAATTTAGTGATTTTTCTATTACTAAATTGTTGTTAACTAATATACTTATAAATGCAATACCTAACTTATGGAAAATCAATTTAAGATTGTGACTAAAGGAAGTTTTATGAAAATATGATGATGAAAAGCACATTAGGATCCCGAATCTCCTTATATCAATCAACTTTAGCCTCAAACCTAACAATTTGATAACATGATTCAATTATGAAGATCCATATTTCTAAATTGTTTAACAATCTCTTTCAAGTAGAATTAAACATGTTCTCACATATGACCCAACTATATTTCTATAATTAATTCGAATATACAAGAATGCTTTAAGGATTTGTGAATACTTAAAGATCACATAGAGCATATTTGTGTATTTCTATCTTCTATTGGACTTTACAACAATCGATACTATGTTTATCTTATTTTCAATCTTTAGAAGGTAAAACAAGACACAAAACTTATACAACTATTGCGCTATTGTAGAGAAAAATAAATCCATGTTAATCATTCAATAATCGAAAACGTACTTTTAATGTAAAAAGAAATAAAATAAAAAAATTAAAGATTTATGATACAAGATTCATCGTAATCATAGCATTAAAACTGCATAACCACTCGTAATATCGAAATTAAACAAAAAAAGTTTAAACAATATCATCGTGAGATGGAATGTGATTAATTCCCGCACAATGGTTGATGAATTATTGTACAAAAATCTAGAAATCATTCTTTTGCTGCTGCTGCTGCTGCTGCCGTCCCTATGCGTAGTTATCTCTGTTGTTCTCTCTCCTGTGTCTGTTCATCTTTCCCTCAATTCCAATAAACCGCCCAAATTTTTGTCAAATCAGGATTCCCATTACAATTGGACTTTCATTTCTATTGGTTTGAGGCCCAATTTGATTGTTGTTCAACTTCTTCCAGCCACCAACATTTTTCCAGGAAAGTCTAGTTTATTTAGGGTCGTTTGATTGCAATGGTAGAATATGGGTGAAAAGAAAATAAATTTCAGATAAAGTAATTGTCTAAAACTTATTTTTCAATGAATTCTTAATGAAGTGTGTTTGATTGATATAATTTTCTATCCGGAAAAATTTTAAAATTTTGGATATTTTTGTGTTCGTTTGACTTTGTTTTATATAGAAATTATGTGATAATTGTTTCCACAATTGATTATAAAATTTGTTTACATTGCCCAAAAAAAATCCTAGAAAATCATTTTTTCATCAAAGTTTAATGTTTGTTTGATTTTATTTTACATAGAAATTATCCATTAAAGTGAAAAAAAAAAAATTACAATTGGTTATGAAATTTATTTCCATTTCGAAAAAAAAAAAAAAAACCTGGAATATCATTTTCCACTAAAAAGGTGGGAAAACCAATTCAACCAAAATGAAAAAAATGTACATGTGTGTGGCAAAAGTGGAAATACAAATTCATGGAAAATTATTGTTGTCAAACATGACATTTTGTGGAGGTTATCAAACGGGGCCTTAGAGTGAAAATTACACCTAAGCATTTAAAGATCACCATTCTAAAATCAGAAATGAGATTTAATAATTAACAAATCAGGTTATTAATATAATAATTAATTATTAAATTTCTCAACTCAATTTAATTCCAAACCCTAAAAATATTTTTACTCTATTCTCACTCTCTATCTTTTCACTCTCTCCACCTTATAGCACCCCCTTAATTCGGCGATTGCAATACACCTATTGTCGGAGACCACCATCGCACACACAACAATGACGCACCTATTGTCTGAGATCATCGCCCCATACACCTTACCTTCTCACTCTCTCTTACTACTAGAGCATCACGATGAGCGCTACCTCAAAGTGGCACTTCACCCATTGTTGGAGATGGCGGTACTATAAGCGACGCTACGCTCTGCCCTACGCAACACCGCTACAATGGTGACACACTCATTGCCAAAGACCACCGTAACACACACTTTTTCTTCTCATTCTCTCTAACTACTAGGGCATCACGCTAATCGCCACTCCACAGTGGAGCTCCATCCATTGCTAGAGATGGCAACGTTATGCAACTACATCGGGTCACAGATTTGTCTGGTTGGTTTTTTGGTTGTTTTGGTCATGTTGACCTATCGTTGATTTCATTCTTAATGTTTTGATCATAACAAACAAGATTAATATTGTTTCTAACAATTGATTTTGAATGATGATAGTTCAATGTTAAAATCAATCAAGCATTATCAAAATCAACACATTATAAATCGAACTAGAAATGAAGATCAAAGTGAAAGTTAAGCATTCAAGTCAAATCATTCGAGATTAGAGATTAAAAGATCAAAATCAAGATTGTCAAATTGGTCTCATGAAGAAGGTCAAGATCGAAGTCAAGCATTAAAATCAAATATTAAGAAAAATCAAGATCAAAAGTTTAAGAGCCAAATAGGAAAGAAACTTCGAAGCAAGATTAAAGATTAGGCTTTCGAAATCATATGTAAAGGTAAAAATTTTTGATCTTCAGTAAGTGACAATAATTCAAAAATCATTTTGTGCACGAAGAGTTATTTTCATATTACTTGTATAAAATATTTTTNAGATTAGGCTTTCGAAATCATATGTAAAGGTAAAAATTTTTGATCTTCAGTAAGTGACAATAATTCAAAAATCATTTTGTGCACGAAGAGTTATTTTCATATTACTTGTATAAAATATTTTTGATCAAAAGTATAATTGAAAAATCATCATATTCATTGAAAATTTTAATTTCTCTATTAGTACTTAATTTATCACAAATTATTCATTGGGAGAGAGATACATTTTTGAAGATGATTTTTGCTACATTGTATAAACTTTTCTTCTTCTTCAAATTAAAAATTTGATTGATTGAACTAAATTTGTAAAATCATCGTATTCATCAAAGTTTCTCATTTCTCTCCTATTACTTAATTTATTACAACCATCCATTAAAAGAGAGATATTTTTTTGAGAAGATTTTTTAACTACATTGTCTTTTTTCTTCATCTCTTCTCATTGAAACACTTTGATTGATTGAATCTAATTTTTTTACTATCATATTCATCAAATTTTTTCATCTAACACCTAAGCGATCATTTATTATTATTCATTAAAGTGTTAGCATCTTTTAGTACTTAATTTGTTTGTATTATTTATCAAGAGAAGTATTCCATATAAAATCACTTTGATAAATAGTAGGTTGTTGAAGTCTCTTAAAGATCAACATTGTATAAGGATCGGTGCTCCCTGTTTGTAAGTCACCGAAAGCGTTGTAAATGATTGTATTGCACCATAAGTCAATCAAAATAGTAAAAAGGTCTTGCTCGTGCCGAAGAATATGGTAACGGAGGATGTAAATCATTGTTTTGGATCGAACCTCCACAATTATATCATTTGTATCATCTTTTCCTTTTACTTATCACTTTTATATTTATACTTAATATTTGAATTAATTTATTTAGTTTTTACTTGCTTGAATTTAGATTAATTATTCGAAAAAATTTTAAAAATCAATTCACCCCCTCTTGGTTAGTTATTCTTGGACTATCAATTAGTGTCAGAGCAAGGTGTTCAATTTTAAAAATTTCACAATCTTGAGTAATGGCTAACCATATTTTCAAAATCTTAAGGGCATGCTACAAATCGTACTCCTTTATTTGATGGTACTCATTATAACTATTGAAAAGCTAGGATGACGATATTTATGCTACCAATAGATTATAATATTTGGGAAGACATTGAATTTGGTCCCTATATGCCTAAAAAAATTATTAAAGAGGATGATAAACTAGATCAAATAATTTCTAAATTTAGAAAGGAATATAACGAAGATGATAAAAGAAAATTGTCTTTAAATGTTAGAGTAAAAAATATACTCTATTATACTTTAGATAGAAATGAATTTAATCATATTAGTACATGTGATTCCACTTATGATATTTGTCGTGCTTTAAAAATTACTTATGTTGGAACTAGTAAAGTGAAAGAAACTAAGATAAATCTCTTAATTAAAGATTTTGAAAATTTCTTCATAAAAGAGAATGAACATATTATTGACATGATTACTCGCTTCATCGATATTGTTAATGGCCTCAGGTTTTGATCGTAAATTTACTAATGTTGAGCTTGTAAGTAAAATACTTATATCACTCTCGAAAAAAATGGAGCCCATTGAGAATGTTGATAGAAAATACCAAAGATATCAACACATATCCATTGGAAGAGTTCTATGGAATATTAATGACATATGAGCTAAATCGCATCGAGACAAATGAAAACAATGAAAAGTAAAGAAGAGGAAATGCGCCAAATTATTTTTAAATCCGTAATTGATGAAGGCACTTCAAGCGACAATAGGAATGATGAAAAACTTGATGATCCAGTTCTTCTTATTAAGAAATTGAAATGTTTTCGCAAAAATCATCGATTCCAAAAGAAAGCAAAATGAGCGAAAAGAAGAATAGATTCATAAAAAAGAAAGTCATTCAATCAACATGGAATGAGAATGATGATGATCATGAAGAAGATGGAAGTTAAGAGAAAATTGATAACATGTACTCATGGCTATTGATGATGAGGTATATTTGAATGAAAATTGTTCAAATAATGAATTATCTACCTCTTATAATGAAAAATAATTTAAAAATTTTGCTTTAAATCATTCGATCCTCAAAAAGAAAAATTCTTTATTGAAAATTGAAGGAAATGAATTTTTAAAAATTCAAAATGATTTTGGAAAACGAAAAGTCGATTATAATTCTTTAATTAAGAAAAAAATTTCTTTACAAGAAATGATTTTAAATTTGACTCAAATTATTCACAAATTTACTCAAGGCAAGAAATTTTTTAATTTAATGTTTGGTGAACAAAAATGTTTTTTTGATAAATGAGGAATTCGTAAATCATTTTTGAAACAAAAGTCTCTTAAAAATTTCTTTATTGAAACTTCAACTTTCCCTATTTCAAATGTCACATGTAATTTTTGTAATAAAAATGAACATGTAATTTTTTATTATTCTATCAAAAAGAACATTTTGAAAGCAAATACTAGTGGATTTCAAAGTCCACAAATATTAACAATCAAGGACTCAAAGTTGTATGGGGACATCAAAAATTAAATTATTTTTGTAAGTACCAACAAATGTAGAGAGCAAATGGACCTTGGATAGTGGATGCTCAAGCACATGATCGAAAATCAACCTTTATTGTCAAGTTTCAAAATAAAGGATGGCGATCATAATATTTTTGGAGATAATGTCAAAGGAAAAAATATTGACATTGAAATTATTGGTTTGGAGATTCCTTTTGAGCAAATAAAATTCAAGGCCATAATAAGGAAGATCCAAGAAATGAACACAAAAAGGAAGAAAACGTTCAAGAACCTATCAAAGTTCAAAATGATCCATCCCTACCAAAAGTATGGAGATGTTTGAAATGGATAACTTGAAGCCAATGAACACTCATATGAGCTCATCAATCAAAATTTACAAAGATGATCAAGGTACTTCTATAAATATAACAAAATATCGAGGTATGATCGGATCTTTCCTTTACTTAATCGCAAGTAGACTCGATATTATATTTGGTGTGTGATTATGTGCTTGATCTCAACCCAATTCTCAAGAATCACGTCTTAGTGCCATAAAAAGGAATTTTAGACATCTTAGTGAAACTAAGACATTACATATATGATACTCTAAAGCTACCCAAACGGAGGTTATTGTATTCGAATTTGTAAATACGAAGAATTAATTGAGCAATATTATCACTAAACCTCTAACACTTGATTAGATTTTCATATATTTAAAGGGATTTGGGAATTATTAATGAATTTGTAGTATGTGGCTAAATTGAATTCTTGCTAAATGTTCTCTTATAATTGATTCTATGTGAATAATTGGTTGAAATGTATATAAATTTTACCTAAATGATTATACTTTCTTCATTTCATCACTTGTGCTTTGATTATTATTTTACCATACATGTAATGATTATTCTCTTATTTAAACTTGTATATATTGGGCATCTTGTGCTTAATTGATATGTAATATATTACTATTTTTTTATGGTTGATTTAAAGCTTTGATCTCATATGCCATACTATTTCTCTCATATGTGCTACCTGAAAAGGGAAAATTGTGTTTTGATTGTAAATGCTATCTCTTTTTGCTTATATCAAAATGGGGAAATTGAGTGGGATGATTATCATGTTTTGATTTGAAAATATAATATATTTAGAGTACATGAAAAATGGGAAAAGATGGAAAATCATTCATATACTTTAAATGTGTAGTTATTGATTGTAAAAAATAGGGGGAACATGAATTACATGATAAATTTATGATATATATTACTTTATCAATATGGTAATAATTTTTCAATCTTAACTTAGAAATCATCTTGTTTGTCATAACAAAAAAAAGGAAAAATTGTTGACCTATGATTGATTTCATCATTAATATTTTGATCATAACTAACAAGATTAATATTGTTCCTCACAATTGATTTTGAATTATGATAGTTCAATGTTAAAATCAATCAAATATTGTCAAAATCAACACATTATAAATCGGACTCAAAATGAAGATCAAAGTGAAGGTTAAGTATTCAAGTCAAATTATTCGAAACGAGAGCTTAAAAGATCAAAATCAAGACTGTCAAATCGATCTCATGAAGAAGGTCAAGATAAAACGTTAAGAAAAATCAAGATCAAGAGTTTAAGAGCTGATATGAAAGAAACTTCGAAGCAAGATCAAATACTAAGCTTTCGAGATCATACGTAAAGGTATAACACTTTGATCTTTAGTAATGAGTGATAATAGCTCAAAAATTATTTGTTCACGAAGAGTTATTTTCATATTACTTGTATAAAATATTTTTGATCAAAAGTAATATTGATCTTTTAAAATGATACTTGAACTTAGATCATATCTCTTTAAAAAAAGTCAACGATCAATCGGACGTTTGGTTGATCGTCCAGACGTCCGAATGAACCGAACTGTCCGGACAAACCGTCCGATTTGACAGAAAAACTGGACATAAGTTTTTCTATCAAACTGGACATCTAGATGGAATAAGGTCAAAAGTTAAAAGTTCATGATACAAAATTTATTGTAATCCTAATACTAAAAATATTTAGCCACTCATAATATATAAGCTAAATAAATAAATTTCAAACAATATCACCGAAAAATAAACGGAACGTGATTAGTCTCACACAATTGTTGATGAATTATCGTACAAAAATATGGAAATAATTCTTTTGCTACTGCCGCCTTATGCGTAATTCTCTGTCTATCGTCCTCTCTGTCCTGTATGTGCGTCTTTCCCTTAATTCTAATAAACCGCCCAACTTTTTGTCCAGTTAGGATTCCCATTGCAATTGGATTTTCATCCTTTTTTTTTTTTTTCTACTTGTTTGAGGCCCAACTTGATTGTTATTCAACTCTTTCCAGCCACCAACTTTTGTTTTAAAGAAAGTCTAATTTATTAAAGAATTTGATTGCAATTTCCTTTCCATGTTTCAAGGCCCATCTAATGTGGTGCTTGTCCTCAAGGCGTCCAATCTTTTAAAAGACTCAAGTTAGTCTTATGCTTTCATCCAATGACAAAATCATTCTTCTTTCTTTTTCAAATGCTTAGAAACGAGTTCAAAATTGAAACAAAAAAAAGTAAAACTAAATTAAGTAGAAATCAACACTTTGAAAATGTAAAAATTTAGTAATATGGTGTAGCTAAGTGCACAAAATGCACTTATCATTACACGTTATATTTTCCAAAAATAACCTTTGACTCTTGTCTTGATTTATTAAATATATCTAAATTTTAAAAAAAAAAATCACAATATCCATTTTATTCCCATTTTGAACGTTGAAATTTGAAGAGCCAAAATTAGTTATACTCTTTATAGAATTTTAGTTCAGCATTAATTTTCGTAGTTCCACTTTTTAAAGGATAAATATTATCCTTTTGAATCTGAGTGTACGATTATATGAATTTATATTCTGTCGAGTAATCTACTAACTTACATGTGGAGTCAAGAATTCTAAGAAAGAAGTTGCAAGGTTATTCAAATTCATATAGTAACTAAAAGAAATTTTGTTAAAAAAAGTTAAAATTCTCAGATTTGTTTTCCCCGAAGTTTCAAATACAATGTCCATTCAATTTTAATGTGATGTACATAAAAATTTGTTAAGAAAAATTTCACATTGACTAAAGATAAAATAAATATATGTGTTACTCTTTGTAATACTGTTGACATTTTAAGATGAAATTTTAAGTTTCAATATGGTATTAGAGCACATTTAACTCAAAAGGGCATATCGATTTATTTTTAACTTATACAAGAAATTGGATTCAAGATTAATATAATATTTAATGAGCCACCATCTTGTTATAAGTCTTTTGCCCTAAATCCAATTGATTTTAGGACGTAAACGCTTTTAATAATATTGAAGTATTTTATTTATAGAAGATCTATTATTTAATTAAATTATTGTGATAAATTATGAAAGTTACGGATTACAAAATTAACGGCTACTAAGTTACCGAATGGTTATTAATTATCAGTTTTTAATTTTGACCATATACGGAATTAATCAATCAAATGTAACAAGTCACTTTTAATTGTTTCTAGATGAATAAGTATACATGTTCAATTATCCTAATTTTGAATACCGCATTAATAAAGAAAGTAATAAATAATGAACACGAAATTGATGACGGAGAAACCCCAATTGGATAAAGACTCTCGGACCAAGACAGTTATCTCCACTATAAACAATATGAATTACAGTCTGTTTCCAACCTATCAAATTCTACTAGTTTCCGCTGTTGTAATTCATGTAATCTCTAAGATCTGCTGTACCCACCAGCTTCCCGATTTTCTACCGTTAGATGCTGTGTAGCCAACTCCACTAAATTTTTCAATCTACTTCCTGTAGCTTCCAAGATCTACTGTCTCCTTCCAACTTCTGAATCTGCTTCAATTGTCTCTTCCAAGTGAAATTCCAAGAATCTTCAATTCTTGTGCTTTTCCTGTGCTTGCAGTCCACCTCTCACAATGCCCGATCGAGAGAGTACCTTTCTCAAAGTGTTAAGAAACTCAGATGTTTTAGATTCACGAACCTCGATATTTTCTCAAAACTTGGTTGCTGAATCTCAAGAATGATATGAATGATTCCAACAATGAATTGTATTCTTAGATCTCTCAAAAGATGATATGAATATATTATACCATTGAGGCACAATAAGACAACAACTAATTTTCATGCAAGAGCATCTGTATTTATAGTTGGATGTGTATGAGTAGTATGGGATGTATAAAACTCTCCAAAATTGCGAACTAGGGTTAGCGGTGTGACACTGTCGCTCGAGCTAGGGGGACTTATCGTTCGAGCGAAGGGTATGCCGCTCAGGTGATGGCCAAGCATGAAGCTAGCAAAATTTCGACGCCGCTTCTTCCTTGTTTCCAAACTCGAACTCCAACCCTAGGCTACGTAACTCGACAATACAAAATTACAATTCACTCATTGACTTTTACACATTTTTAATTAAGTCATTTTTGTTCACAAAATTACCAATTACAATATTGAACCTAACAAATTAAATTGATGAAATCTGTAAATTTAAGTGTTGATAACTTTTAAATTACAAAGATTTATGATTGTGAGATATAAGTGACATATGACTGAATTTTATATCATTCATGGCCGTAAACAATAGGGAGATACGAATATCGTTATTGCAGATAGACCAGCACGTGTGGAACTTCTCACGTATAAAGTAAGTAGCCGATCTCACAAATTAAAACATAGTAACATTTAAGTGGACGTGTGGATGTTTTGTTAAGAGAACAAAAAATTGGAGATATGTTATAAAGATTCCACATGGATAACTATGTCGCGTCGATGGTTCATCTCAAACGTTCGATAATGAAGTTGATCCTTTGAATTGAGATTGTTATAGTACCTTATATGAGAGTCGTCATGTTTTTGTGATGTTGGATATTGCTCTTCCACGAGTTGCTAATATGACATCATTCAAGTATAATAAGAATGATATAAAAGTTGTGAATAATCAATAAATGATTTGTCACTCTTATATAGTAAAAGATTATGACATTCATTTCATCCGTTTAAACTGATATCAAAATTCATAGTCAATGTAAGTTCATAAGTTGAAAAATGTTTCGACAATTATTGGGCGGATGAAAGATATGATCAATTAATCAAGATTGACATATCTCCATATCTAGTAATTGACCGGGGTTATATTGACAAATATATTATAATTTCTTCGGACAATGAGCAAGAATTGTGAAATAAAGTATGTTTGTAGTCAAATTTTAGTTTTTCTTTCATCGTTATTCATTGTTTCTCGTTTCGTTTTGTTATTCGAATATAAACTTTTGATATATGTATACTAGTTAAAGAAGAAT
>CAIGRB010035730.1:49938-60937 GCA_903798255.1 Fraxinus quadrangulata | reverse complement strand
AATTAACATGGTTACGTATAAATTTAATATATTTTTTAATTATGTTTAGTATTGTCTAGTTTACTTAATCACGTTTAATTTTTCTTTCTTTAGTCATGTTAAATATTGTCTAGGCTAATTAATCATGTTTAGTCTTAAACAAGAAAACTATGAAAAAAATTTAATTCTCTTGGTATATTTCAAAATGAATTGTACAACTTATAAAATGATGATATAAAAACCTATAGTTAAATTACATTCTAACTAGGTTGGTAGCACATATAATTACGAAAGTATAGTCTAACCAAGTTAGGACTTATTTTCAGCCATTTTTGTTGTTCTTATCATTATGCTCCGTGTAAAATAACGTCGTCAATTCATTTTATGAAAGAGAATAAGAAGGGGGGTTTCACAGCACTAAATTTGACATTAGTAATTGAATATGTAACAAATTTAAACAACGGATGTGATTGTTAAATTTAAATTGTTTTTAAGAGGGGTTCAAAAAAATAGACATATCTGTGAAGCAGTAAGCTATATACACATTGACAAGAAGATTTTACGAAGCTTCAGTGCCCCGGGAATTAAGATTAGACATTTCCTCAAATCATAGGAAGAAGGCGAAGAAGACCCCCTTCCATGCTATGTCGACCGAATTTTGGGGGTTAATTGGACTGCTTTAAAATATTTTCTATTAGTAATTTTAATACTAAATTGTTAATGCAGATATGCAAAAAAAGCACGTGAACAAAGTTTATTGAAAAATCTTTGTCACGCGACATTTAACTTTTCATCCAGTATTTTGATCTTCGCTAGATAATTTCTTATTAAATTGTTCACCTCGTATAAAATCTTTATGAACCGATACCATAGAGATGACAAATATATTTTAGAAAGTTCATTCAAACCAACTAAATAGACTAAAATCCCGTTGACCTGTGTATCATATTTTCTGGTGGCTCTATTAGATCGGATTGCATTCAAATTAATCGAGAGAGCAAGTTCGGATTTGTTGCTCTAATTCTTACTATGCAAAATATAGAAAAATATTATTGTCAAAAGAGTCTATGAACTAGCGATTCAGTGCTTTAGTCGAGTAGATGGTGTAATTATATGATAATTATGATGATCAAAATAACACTAACTCAAAATTTAAGAGTATCAATTGTTATGTTATGTCCTTACTAGTGTAGTGTGTGTGTGTGTGTGTCTATTCAAACAAATACATATTCTAATACTTGGGTTGATTTTAAACAACCATGCTATATGTACCTGCAGGTGTGCCAACAAAACATCTATAATAAATCTGTAGACAATTTTCTTGTACAAGGGGAATTATTCTTTAAATAATTTTGTTATCACGATACAACTTTTTTTTTTTTTTTTACATATATTCTCACATTTAAACGCGTGTTTTGAAATCGTCTTTTTTAGACAAAGTCCGTGTCTTCAAACAGAGACATGTTTCGATAATTTTGTCACATTACAATAATTCTCTCTTCCACACATAACTTTCCAATATCTATGTTTCGTTAATTTTGTCACATTACAATTCATATATATATATACACAGAAATAGAAAAAAAAGCGTACATGGTGGCTCCATAATATAAAAATACACACAGGAAGGAGGGGAGAAAAAGGGATTGCTGTTGGAGATTACACAAATACAGAGAAGGGACAAGAAATTGGGTTTTTTGGAAGTTAAACATTGCGGCTGGGATACACACACACACACATNTATATAGAGAGAGAAAGGAGAGAAAGAAAGAGAGAGGTAGAGAAAGAATTGGAGGAGAGAAGTCAAAACTAGCTGCTACAAAAAGGGAGTTAAATATACACACGCACAGCTTGTAGAAAGGAGGCGGTAGAAATATAAATTTCATGTTTTGTCAATTTTTGGTGATGTCGTTCCACTTTTGTGTGTTTTTATTTTTATAGTATGAGTAACTTATTTTCAATTAAGGAAAACAATGTAGTCGACTTGTGATCCTTTATTTTTATATTCAAGATTTGTGCGATTTATTTATTTATGTGTTAGTTTTACTATGAGTTTAATGCATTGAATTATTTGATCACTAATTTGATGATTATGTGAGTCTCTTACGAATCGAGAGGTGAGGTTAAAATTTAGACCATATAGTAAAATTCGGTAAATTAGTATAACGTGTAGAGATATCTATACTAATTATTGCGGTTATGATATGAATTTTTGAAACTAGTGTTTCGTTTAAGTAATGTTGATTCACATAAAGATATGAAATTTAATTAGTTAAATAGATTCAATGAGAACTCGAGATGGGTAAATTGAATACAATAAAAGAATTCAATCGAACACTACATTAGGTTATATATCTTGAATTAACAATTAAGGTAATCAATAGATAAAATTGTTATACCCTAACATTCATCACATATTTGAATGTTTAATCAACCGTTTTTTGCAATATTTTTATATTTTCAATTAGTTAAAAGTAGTTAGGAAAAATAATCACAACCATAGTTTTCATGGGAATGATATCCAAATTCAAAAGTCCACTATACTGTTTGTTACGATATCGTATACTTGCGATATAAAAAATAAAATATTTTTTGGCGCCATTGCCGGGGAATATGTACTTTTAGTCTTAATTTATTTTATTTTTAACTGTTATTTGATTTGATTTGATTTTCTTTTATTACAAAAAAAGTGTTCGTTATATGCTCTGTACCCAATGCAACGATCCTGAATTGTTTGAATCGAAAATATAACGTATTTTCAGATGAAGATGTAAGGAACACAAACAAAAATAACAACATCAAATAGCCGACGATTAGAATATTCTTATTTCTATTAAGTCAATTGGACAAGTGGCCGCAAGAGTAGCGACGTCACCGAATTGGTAGCAGGAGCGAGAAAAAATAAACGAATGAAACTTGCCAGTTTCAATGTTCTTGACGCCTATAGCAGTGCATGCACGCTCCAGTATTGCGTATCCAGATTTCAGGGTAAATAATTTTCAAATAACGGTAGAGTAGATCAATTTGATGAGCAACACTCTCTAATTCTACCTCATGAAAATTCGAGCACACATATCTCCAAATTTATCAGAAATGTCAAAACTTCCATGCTCCGGGGGTTAGTGAAGATGCTATTAAGTTACGATTATTTTAATATACACTGAAAGATGCTGCATTGAAGTGGCTAGACGCCGAACCTCATGGAAGCATTACTATTTGGGAAGAACTGACTAGAAAATTCTGCAATAAATTCTTTCCACCGACGAAAGTACCAAAAATCAAATTGGAAATTCAAAATTTCCAACAGAAAAATGGAGAGAACTATCACGAAGCATGAAATAGATTCAAAGAGCTGATGCGAAATTATCCAAATTATGGAATCACAATAGGTAATCAAGTGTAGAATTTCTACACTGGAATCTCACCACTGTTAAAATCTTAGGTGGATTCCTCTGCTGATGGATCGATCATAGCAAAATCAGTACAACAAACTATAAATTTATTTGAGTTAATTGTCACTACACATTCAATGTTTTCATCAGAAATAGTGGTACCACCGAGAGCATCTAGGATGTATGAATTATATAGCACAAAATCTACAAACGCGCGATAGCAACTTTGACAAATGAGGTAGAGCTATAGGTGAAATCACAAACGAGAGGAGCACATGCAGCGATGGGTGGTCCATCAGGCAAAAATTGTGGTGCTAACCATTTGACAGAAAATTGTTTTGTCTATGGGCTTTCCTGATGAACAATTCAACTTCATTCATAATGGCTTCCGCAATTTTAACCCATATTCACAAATATATAACCCAGGATGGAGACAGCACCCGAACTTTAAATGATCAGATAATCAACAAATGAATGGTTCAAATAATGGCCAGCGGAAAAACAATCAAATTTGGGGGAGATGTTCAATCACTGTATGTAGAAAACAGACAAAGTGTTCCAGCAAATTGACACAAATTTTCAGAATTAATAGGTATCGATTAAGAAGTTGAAGACACAAATTGGTCAGATACACAATAACTTGCAGAACGCCCACAATGGACATTTTCAGGCGATACAATGATAAACCCAAAGGAGCAAGTGCAAGCTATTACAACTAGAAGTGGAGTACAATGCCAGAGATATATGTGAAGAGGCTAGACAGAAAAGACCAAGAGATAGAAGTTGAAGATGCTCATAAAGAGGAAAAAGTTGTACCAGTTGCAAAAGATGCGGAAAAGGAAAAAGAAAAACCTATAGTAAGAGCACCAAGTCCCATTAAAGCCTATGTACCACCAATTCTCTTTCCTCAATCATTGTAGAAAAACAAGTTAGACAAACAATTTGCCAAATTTGTGGAGATTTTTAAGAAATTGCACATAAACATCCATTTTTCATATGCAATAGCACAAATGCCCAGTTATGTAAAATTTCTAAAAGAAATTCTGTCCAACAAGAGGAAGCTGGAAGAACATGAGATTGTCTGCCTAAACGAGGAATGCAGTGCAATTCTCTTAAAAAAGCTACCTCCTAAGCCAAAGGAACCATGGGATTTTACTATAACGTGCACTATTGGTTTTAATTATTTCGAGCATTCCTTATATGATTTAGGTGCCATTGTTAACTTAATGCCACTCTCTATTTATAGGTCTATTGGATTAGGAGAAGCTAAACCTACAATAATCTCATTGCAACTAGCTAATAGGTCTATCAAAAGACCAAAGGAAATTATTGAAGATGTGCTAATCAAAGTCAATAAGTTCATCTTCCTGACAGATTTCATTATCTTGGACATGTAAGAGGATTCAAATATTCCACTTATCTTGGGAAGACCTTTTTTGGCTATCAGGAGAACACTTATTGATGTATATGATGGAAAAATGATTCTTCAAGTGGACAATGAGCAAGTCATATTCAATGTGTTCAAGGCAATGAAACACCATTAACTTCAGATACTTGTTGCCAAGTGGATGTTCTTGATGAGCTTGTGGCCGATACATTTGATGCAACACATTCAGTCATTCGATGTGAGGTAGTCAATGCATAATCAGAGGCAACAAATGTAAAGAGTACATAATGTACCGTACATTTGGTTGAACAACCAATTGGAAAGAGATATTGGCAATATGAGTATATTATCTCCAATCCCAAACCACCCATACCTTCAGTGGAGAGGGCTCCAACTCTTGAGTTAAAACCCCTACCATCCCATCTTCGTTATGCATATTTGGGAGACTCTACAACACTTCCAGTGATCATTGCAAATGATATAACAAATGAGGATGAAGATAAGTTATTGGAGGTACTCCGAAATCACAAGACTACAAATGGATGGCCCATAGCCGATATTCAACAAATCAGTCATATTCTTTGTATGCACAAAATCTTAATGGAGGATGAGTCTAAGCCATCAATGGAAAGTCAGTGCAGATTAAATCCAACCTTGAAGAAAGTAGTGAGAAAAGAAGTGTTGAAATTGCTCGATGGAGGAATTGTCTACCCCATTTCAGACAGTTCTTGGGTGAGTCCAGTATATGTGGTGCCTAAAAAGGGTGGAATTACAGTAGAGAATAATAAAAAAAATGAGTTGATACCAGCATAGTTAGTCACGGGATGGAGAGTGTGCATAGATTACTAAGAAACTAAATAATGTCACTAGAAAAGATCACTTCCCATTGCCCTTCATTGATTAGATGTTGGAAAGGTTAGCAGGTCATTCTCATTATTGCTTTTTAGATGGATATTCAGGATACAATCAGATAGACTTGTTCTAGAAGACCAGGAGAAAGCAACCTTCACATATGCCTACGGTAATTTTTCCTTTAGAATGATGCCTTTTAGCATGTGCAACGCACCTGCGACCTTTCAGCGATGCATGATGGCCATATTCTCTAACATGGTGAAATATTACATTGAGGTATTCAAGGATGACTTTTCAGTATTTGGAGATTCATTTGATGAGTGCTTGGAACGTTTATCGCTCGTATTATGAAGATATGAAGAGAAGAATCGGGTGCTCAATTGGGGAAATTGTCTCTTTATGGTGAAAGAGGGGATAGTACTGGGACATCGAATTTCTTCACAGGGTATTGAGATCAACAAAGCAAAGATACAAGTGATTGAAAAATTACAGCCACCTACCTCAGTCAAAGGGATTAGAAGCTTTTTGGGGCATGCGGGGTAATATAGACTATTCATCCAAGATTTCTCAAAGATTACAAAACCCCTGTGCAATCTACTGGAGAAGGATGTGTTATTTATCTTTTCTGATGAGTGTTTAAATATCTTTAACATTTTGAAGGAAAAGTTAACATCTGCACTTGTTATAGTGGCACCAGATTGGACTACCTTTCGAGCTCATGTGTGATATTAGTGATTTCGCGGTAGGAGTAGTGCTAGGTCAACGAAAGTGAATGGTTTTGCATGTCATCTATTATGCTAGCAAAAATTTGACAGATGCTCAGATGAATTACTCAACAACTGAAAAGGAAATGCTAGTAGTGGTATTTGCCTTTGACAAAATCCGTTTTTATCTAATTGGTTCAAAGTTGATAGTTTATATAAACTATGTAGCTTTGAAGTATTTATTTGAAAAGAAAGATGCTAAACCCAGGTTGATTCGGTGGGTTCTGTTACTCTAAGAGTTTGACATTAAAATTTGTGATAAGAAGGGGACATAAAACCAGGTAGTGGATCACTTATCGAGGCTAGAGTAGTTGAAAGAGTTAGATGAAGTGGATATCAATGACGTTTTTCCTGATGAGCAATTATTGCAATTGGGAATGGCTCATTCGCATGAGAACATTGTTAACTACTTAGTGAGTAGGTATGTGGATCCAGATTTCACCTATCAACAGAAGAAAAAACTTCTTCATGAAGCAAAATTCTATTATTGGGATGGTCCAAATTTATACAGAAGAGGGACGGACCAGATCATCAGAAGATGTGTGCCCAATAATGAGATGAAACTAATCATTTCAAGGGTTCATGCTTCAGCTTATGAAGGACACTTTGGTGCAACTAAAACAATAGCGAAGGTGCTTCAAAGTGGTTTTAGCCAACATTATTTAAGGACTGCCACAGTTTCTATAGATCTTATGATAAGTGTCAAAAAACAGGTAACATATCGGCCCATCACGAGATGCCACCAAACAAAATTTTGGAGGTGAAACTTTTTGATGTATGAGGAATTGATTTTATTGGACATTTTTCATCGTCCTATAACAATCGATTATTCTAGTGGTCGTGAACTACATCTCCTAATGGGTGGAAGCGAAGGCATTGCCTACCAATGATGCGAGGGTAGTGGTAGATTTTATAAAGAAAAATATTTTTAACCGCTATGGATCTCCAAGAGCCATCATAAGTGACGATGGAGCTCACTTCCGCAATATGTTATTTTAGGCGGTGCTTGCTAAATACGAGGTACAATATCGAATAGCCACACCCTATCACTCTCGAACAAGTGGACAGTTTGAAACTTCTAACAGACAATTGAAGAGAATTGTGGAACTCACGGTGAATGCATCTCGAAAAGATTGGTCCAAAAAATTGGACGATGTTTTGTAGGCTATTGCACCTCTTACAAGACGCCGATTGGAATGTAATGTCGCCATACCGAATAGTTTTCAAGAAAGCTTGCCACATACCAATTGATTTTAAACATAAAGCATACTGGGCATTGAAGCAGTTGAACATGGACTTAGAAAAGGTCGGAAAAACAAGAATATTACAACTTCACGAATTTGAAAAATTTAGAAGGAAAGCTTATGAAAATACATCATCTACAAACAAAGGATAAAGTAGTGGTGTGACAAAAATATTTGACAACAAATTTTCAGAATGGGGGATCAAGTGCTCTTGTACAACTCCAGACTTAAGCTATTTCCAGGAAAATTGAAATCAAGATGGTCTAGACCTTTAACGGTATCCCGAGTTGATTTTATAATTGAATATGTTGAAATAGTGGATCATAGATGTTAAACCCAGAACCACTAAATTTTACATTCTTGAACCAAATTTAGAATAATTTTGGAGGATTTCACTATTATAAGAAGATGTTGAGTTAAATAGGGATTCCATGTGTGAAATTAAAAATCTTGTGTGGATTGTCTAAGGTTAATAGGATGCAATTTCGTGAAAATCTTAAGTTAGAAGTCGTTTTACTTGAATTGGTGTTAAATGAGGAGCATTGCACTAATCAAAGTATAAAAAAATATTTTATATGAGAACTTTTTTTAGTAACTTTTATGATTCGAGCAATTAAGTTTGCAAGGGTTTTTAAAACCTGCTGCCCTATGGTCATCTGATTTAGGAGTCATTGGCTGAAAACTTGTTATATGAGTCATTTAGAAATCTTGAGGAAGATAATGATTCAAATAAAGAAAAAAAATACTCATATAAAAAAAAGAAAAAAAAATCAGAAAATCAGGCGCATGAAACAAATGACGCACCAAATCCCTTGATTAAATCTCAAGCGCTTGTTTAAGAAAAATTGACTTTTGATAAGAGATTGTTAGTTTAGTTAAGTTCTAGTTACTGAAATAATCAAATTTAATGGAGAATCATTTTTTATTGTCGTATTGAACTGTAATTAGTGAAATTTACCTAAACTAGAGAGGTGATGATAGTAAGAAAAAATCCAACCTTAGTTCACACACTGAAAAAGAACGAAAAGAATAAGTTTGGGGTGTATGAATTTTACGAGTGATGAAAGAATATATTTGACCATTGAGAGTCGGGAATTGAAACAATTTATGAATTTATAATGCTATACTAAATTCTTCACATACACGCACACTTGTTGATTTTAAATTGGAAAAGTAGATTTTAATTTTGTATTGTAATTTTGAAGATATGCATATATTTGACATTATGATTTCACTCCTGAGATAAAAAGTGAGGTTAGCTAGCTAAATCTTGTTGTTTTATTTGATTGAGTAGCCACAATTAAGTAATTAGCATTGCGTGTTTGTACATTTGTTAGGTTTTAATTTTGTTTGAAGACAAATAAAGATTCAAATTTGGGGGTATGATAAGTGCAATTTCTACACTTATTCGAGACCCTAATCATGATATTTTATTGTCTTTTGGATAAAATTCTACATAATTTATGTTATATTATATTTTGTAGGAAAAATTTTGTGTTTAATGAAGAATTAGAGAAAAGAATGCAAAAATGGTGAAAAATGACAAAATTTAAAGATAAACCTTGGAGAAAAATAATACATTAAATGTGTTGGAGTTAAATGGGTCTCAATGGACTTGTATTGAAAACAGAAAAAGAGAGAGTAGACGGCGGCTTCATAGATATAAAAATACACGCAGGAAGGAGGGGAGAAAAAGGGATTGCTGTTGGAGATTACACAAATACAGAGAAGGGACAAGAAATTGGGTTTTTTGGAAGTTAAACATTGCGGCTGGGATACACACACACACACATGTATAGAGAAATGAGAGAAAGAAAGAGAGAGTTAGAGAAGGAATTGGAGAAGAGAAGTCAAAAACGACGGCTACAAAAAGGAAGTTGAATATACACACATGCACAACTTGCAGGAAATGAGGCAGCAGAAATATAAATCTCACGTTTCGTTAATTTTTGGTGATGTCGTTCCACTTTTGCGTGTTTTTATTTTTATAGTATGAGTAACTGATTTTCATATTAGGAAAAACAATGTAGTTGGCTTATGGTCATTTATTCTTCTATTCAAGATTTGTGTGATTTATTTATTTATGTGTTGGTTTTATTATAAGTTTAATGCATTGAATTACTTGATCATTAATTCGATGATTATGTGAGTTTCTTACGAATCAAGAGGTGAGTTTCAGATTTAGACTATATTGTAAAATTCGATAAATTAGTATAACGTATAGAGATATATATACTAATTATTGCGGTCATAATATAAATTCTTAAAATTAGTGTTTCGTTTAACTAAAATTGATTCACATAGAGATATCGAATTTAATTAGTAAAATATGATCAATGAGAACTTGAAAGGAGTAAACTAAATATAATAGAAGAATATGATTGAACACTACATTAGGTTATGAATTTTGAATTAAGAATTAAGGTGATCAATAGATAAAATTATTATGCCCTAATATTCATCATATATTTGAATCTTCAATCAATCGTTGTTTACAATTTTTTTATATTTTCAATTAGTTAAAAGTAGTTAGGAAAAATAATCACAACCATCGTAATTATTTACTTGCTTTTATCAAATATGAGTTAGAAAAATTTAATTAAGTTCTGAAATAAAGTTTTCGTGGGAATGATATCCGGACTCAAATGTCTAGTATATTGTTTGTTACGATATCGTATACTTGCGATATAAAAAATGCAACAATTATTAAATTGGAATTATTTTCAATTGCTTAAGAAAATATATGTCTTCGAAGATGTGAACTATCTGCACATAGACAAGAAAATTTTATGATGATTTGGCGTTCCCTGGAATTTAAGTTTCCATCTTTCTTAGGTAGCCTATGTAGAAGGTGAAGAAGACCTCCTTCCATGTTATCTAGACCAAATCTTGGGGTTAATTGGACTGCTATAAAAACTTAAAATATTTAGCTTTACCAATCATGCACAAAGTTTTTACTTATCTAATTCTCACAAATATTATATAATTTTGTATAGCAAAACATGCTAGGGAATCTAGCACTAAAAATAGTGGTTCCATGATCGGTAGCAAATGGGTATATATTAAGATCCTGTTTGATAGGGATTAAAATCAATTTTTTAATAATTTTTTTATAAAATTTGATAAATTATGTGGTTGAAAAGTCATGGATCCATAAAATATGTGATTAAAATTTGTTATTGATTTCAATTAAGATTAAAATCTGAATATTAATTTGTACCAAACGGGGCTTTAAATCAAGTTGAAATCTAATGGTAGTCTTAATAAGTATAAATAATCTTTCAAGATTCGTTGACTCAATTAACATGTTTGATTTGGTATAGATATATCTTTCGGAACAACTCCTTGCGAGACCAGAGCCAAAAAAAAAAAAAAAAAAAA
>CAIGRB010035730.1:26634-48372 GCA_903798255.1 Fraxinus quadrangulata | reverse complement strand
CAAAAAAAAAAAAAAAAAAAATCCATATTCTATAAGTTGGTTTCATTTTCAACAATTGTGCTTTTGGGACACAACGTTTCAATAGCTAGCACTACATTCACATGCATATATTTTCGTACTTGTCATTTTTAGACAAAGCGTGTCTTCAAACCAAGACATGTTTCCATAATTGTGTCATATTCCAGCAATTGTGGCCTCTTTTGGACACTACTTCCAAAATTCTATGTATAGATCTCACATTCTGTGGAATTTCCATCAAATCATCCTTGCAATATAAATTCTTTGTACTTTAGTAAAAAATAGTTCCTGCATACACTTTGATTTTTTTCCCCACAATAAAGAGAGTTATAACATCAGTGGATTCACTGTTTCGGAATTTAGATGTTGATTGTTGATCTTGGGAGACGTGTGTTCACAAAATGTAAGTACCAGTATGTGATGAGTACGTTTCACTCATGCTTTTAATACCATTTAAACTTAATGTATTCTTTGATTATTAGAGTTTTAGAAAGTTTTAATGTGTGTTTTAGTGTTGTTTTATATGCTAGATAAACTACTGTAAACGGTGATGTTGGAGAAAAGGTGCATTAGTTGGAGAAAAGAGTGATGTTGGCATTGACTAAGAAGAAGATTAGTTGAAAAAAACAACGAACACTAGGAATGAGTCGAAGTAGCTTGAAAATGAAGTAACATTACAACAAACGGGTCGCATAGGCTCTACATGTAGGAAGACAAGGAAAATAATTCAGTAAACTGGTGCCCAAGCGACACAGCTGGGTGCAACAACTAGCTAGAGCTAAACTGGAAGTTGGCGCCATATCATTCATCGTGGGCATTGATGACCGTTTCGGATACGGTTTTCTGTTTTAAATCAAATTTTAGAAGTCCAATTCAACCCCAACTCATCTAGGATTTTAAGAAGGCATAAAAATACAACCTTTGAGGGAACTTTCTCAACAAAACTTTGATGAGGTAAAAGCAAGAGATCAGGCAAGAGAGCAAGAGGAACAATGAGAAGAAGATTGATTTAAGCTCCAAAATGAACACACGGAGCAAAAACTTCTGTATCGCCCCCTTACTTCCTCGCCTGGCTTCAACCCTAAAATCGCCGCCGCCGCCTCTCTTGGTGGGGCTTCTCTCCTCCATGGCTGATCCACCACCCTACACAAATCCTCAGATCCCCTCTCCCACCAATCCAACCACTTATGCAGCTGTGGTCTCCTCTACCCTTATACGCCATCACCTAGCATCTATACCAGTGTTGGACGTCGCTGTGTCGTTAAGACAGCCACAATGGAAGGAAGGGAAACATGTGGTGGTATTTTCCCATCTCAAGTTGCAGCGATCTGAAGCGCCGCTACAATACGCCCTCATCGCCAAGTTCTCCAAGTCTCACCCTCGAATGAATGTTATTCGTCTCCATATCAGCACCAAATGGGGGTTATCTGCTATTCCAATAGTTAGCTTCATCGATAGGCGACATGTCCTGATTAAACTCCAAAATGCAGAGGACTTCTTAAGAACCTGGACACGTGATTCACATTCAATTGAAGGTTCCCTATTCCGTCTATTCAAATGGTGAAGAGATTTTAATGCAAAAGAAGAGTCCCCAGTCACTCCGGTATGGATTCGATTGTCCCTTCTCCTATTAAATTTCTACATCCCTTATTATTTACAAGCTATAGTGAGGCCTCTAGGTAAATATTTAGACACTGACCTCCCAACTATCACGTTCACTAGACCCAATTATGCTAGAGTCTGTGTTGAAATAGATATCTCAATGGCTAGGGAAAATGTTATGTGGATTTGTTATGATAATGGTGAAGGATTCTGATAAGAGGTGACATATGAGAGATCCCATAAATACTGCGTTCACTGTCATTTGCATGGTCATGAGAAAGTTGAATGTAATTGATTGAACAAAAGAGATGCCAATAAAAAGGATACTAAACAGAGTTACCTCACTCCTTCTGATATTAATCTGAAATTCGATGCTCCTACTGCAGGGGAAAATGAACTAAATCAGTTAGCTACACATGAAAATGGAAAAGATGTCAATAGTGAAAAAAACAGTGAGGACTTTGTGGTGAATTATGAAGGATTGAAAAATTCGTCTACTATAGATGAGATACATTTGTTGAGGAGCACAATCATGTAGAGGTTAATGCCGTAGAAGAAAATAGCGAAGGAGATGGGACCTTCAATAAGGTTTCAAGGGGCGTGACCGAAACTATACAACTTGAAGGGGAATTTATTACAGTTAAAAGGAGGTCTTTGACTTCACCTCAATCCATAATCCCCACTCGCGTTATTGATGAAATTCCTATAGGTAACTCCTTTGATGCTTTAGTTGATACTTTAAACTTGGAGGCTCCATGGCGGAATGGCGATGATAAAAATGTTTATACTGAGAGAGATGATGTTTGCCATTTTGATTCGGATACCCTAGACATTAGAGCCAATAATAGACGCAATAGGAAGCTTGGTCTTGTCTCTAACCTTATGGCCAGAGATACCTCTCAATAATTGTTTATTTATGAGTACATTCTTAGTTTGGAATGCTAGGGGGGTTGGCAATGCATCTACAACCCGCCATCTTAAATTTATTTTTCGTAATTACAACATTGCTTTTTTGGCCATTCTTGAACCTATGGTACCTTTTGAGCAAGCTTCTCATTTTGCTAAAACGTTTGGCCTCACTCAATTCTATTCTAATGAAAGTGAGGGAGGAAAAGTGTGGCTATGTTTACCTATCAATCATAACTTTAATGTGCTAGGTGCTACGAATCAATTTCTAGCTGTTGCTTTGGATTGGAAGGGAGTCACTATTGTGTTGGTGGTGGTATATGCTAAGTGTGATTATTTGATGCGGAGAACTCTTTGGTCTTCACTTGCCACTATCTTAGCTACCAATCTACCTGTTATGTTGGTAGGGGATTTTAATATAGTGAATACTGATGAAGAGAAACTTGGAGGTGGCCCGATTATGCGTACTGCTAAGCATGACTTTATACAATTCATAGATACAAATTCTCTATATGATGTCCCCTTCACAGGCTCTAGATTTACATGGCAACGTAACAGAAATGGCATATTATTATGGAAACGACTCGACAGGGCTCTTGTCAATTCTAATTGGATGGATACTTTTCCTGACTCTATGGTCATTCATCTTGAGTGAAATCATTCTGATCATACCCCTCTTCTTATTCGCACTGAGGAAGATAATAACAGGGGACCTACTAGCTTTCGATTTTTTTAAAAACCATCTCAAAGCAGAGGATACTACTACTACTGAATATAAGGACATGACATCTCTTATACCAAGATTAGTGATCGATTCTGATAATGATATGCTATTGAAGGAGGTCTCTGAGGACGAAATTCTTGCTGCGGTTAAGGTTATACCTAAAGACTCTGCCCTGGGTGCTGATGGCTTTACTTCATCTATTTTTATACATGCTTGGTTTGTGGTAGCTGAAGATGTTGTTGAGGCAGTTCGCAAACTTTTTAGGGGTAAAGAACTTAATCATGCTTTAGGGGCCTCCATAATTGCTTTGGTTCCAAAATCAGAAGATCCCAAGACCTTTCAGGATTATAGACCAATTAGTCCGTGTCAGGTTTTTTACAAAATCATATCCAAAGTGGTCGCCAACCGCTTGATTTTGATTCTTCCGAAATTAATCTCTATGAATCAATGTGATTATGAAAGTGGACATGGCTAAGGCTTTCGATAGAGTCTCTTGGGACTACTTTTTAGAAGTGTTGAAAGCATTTGGATTTGCCAACCCCTGGATATCTCTTATTAAAAATGCTATCAATTCGCCTCGATTTTCTGTTAAAATTAATGGTAGTCTCGCTGGTTTCTTTACTCCATCTTGTGGACTGAGGCAAGGTGACCCACTATCACCACTATTATTCATTCTCAGTGAAGAGCCTCTTAGTAGGGGCCTAAAAAAACTTATGACGGATGGTAGTACAACTCCTTATCAAGTTCCTTCTACATGCACTCCCATATCACACCTTCTCTATGCAGATGACTTCTTAATATTTACTAACGACACTCGTCGCAGCCTTAATAACTTGATGGGATTTCTTCGACATTACGAAGCTGTTTCTGGGCAGTTAATTAATGTGGGTAAGAGTTCTTTCATAGTTCATAAACGTGTTGCCACTTCTAGAAAATGTATCATTACATCTACAACCGGCTTCAAATAAAATTCACTCCATTTCACTTATCTTGGATCTCCTCTGCATTACGGCAAACCTATATCTTCTATGTTCTCTCCTGTGCTTGATAAAATCAGGAAGAAATTACCGGGATGAAAAGGTAAGCTCCTATCTATAGGTGGAAAACTCACTCTAATCAAGTCAGTACTAAATTCCATTCCTATCTACTTATTTTCTGTGGTCACTCCCCCCATAAAAGTTGTTAAAGAAATTCATACCCTCTTTGCAAATTTTTTTTTTGGGAGAAACGGAAGAAGGTACTAAAAGCCATTGGATTTCTTGGAAAAACATTTATTTTCCACAAGAGAAAGGAGGTTTGGGTATTTGTAGTCTTTTTGATGTGATCCAGTCGCTTCAGTGCAAAATGACATGGTGAATAATTACATCACACTCACTATGGACTGATTTCATGCCCCATAAGTATCTTAGTAATCACCTTGACCTTGCTCACTTTCCTGCTAATATTAAAGATTCTTCTCTTTGGAGGCATATTTCACATCATTTTCCATTCTTTTAGAACACAGCAGATGGCTGATCCTCGATGACAGTGCTCTATTTTAGTATGACAATTGGAGAGGTTCGGCTACTTTGGCTTCACTTGGTTGGACCATCAACACCCCAAATCTAAGACTTCATGACGTAGTTTTAAATGACAAATGGAACCTGGATAAACTTTTTTATTTGGGCGGCTTACCTTTAGTGGAGGAAATAAAACGCTCCCAAATTACGCTTCGCAGTGGTATAGATGAATTAATATGGCACCCTTGCAGCAATGGTATATTTTCCACAAGCTCAGCTTGGTCCCTTCTCAGACATACTAGATCTTCCTCTCTGCCTTATAAGATCATTTGGAATCCTTCCATGCCATTAAAAATCTCAATTTTTTGTTGGCGCCTTTGACATAATGTGGTCCCTGTGGATGAAGTGATTTGGCGATGTGCGGGTTCCTATCGTCTCCAAGTGTCAATGTTGTTCACATGGTCATGCAGAAACTATAGATCATGTTTTCGCATCCAACCCTATTGCTTTTGGAAAAATATTTGGAATTCGAGTTCCTGTTAATATATCTTGGCGGTCTTCCATGCTATTTTGGAATGCTCGTTTTAGAGGGTACACGTAAGAACATCTTACTGCTAACCTTATTCATCCCATTCTCTCCTGGGAGCTTTGGTTGGCCATAAACTTACACAAAATCTATGCTAAGGTAAAAAGTTGGCTACGTGAAATGAATAGTATACTTAAACCAAAAAAATTGTCTCTTTCCTCCTCTTTTTCCCAAGTCCTTCACATTTCTTTGGTACCAATTCGAGTTAAAGCCCCATTTCTTGTCAAATGGTACCCTTCTAAACATGGTTGTTATAAACTTAATATTGATGGGGCAAGTGCTGGAAATCCAGGCCCGTCTGGTTGCGGTGGATTGCTTCGGGATTGGCAAGGGAAGGTTTTTTTTTTTTGGTTCTATCACTATCTCGGGGTTGGTACTAACACTTTATCGGATGTATCAGCTCTTAAGATAGGCCTCCAAATATGCTATGCCCTTGGCATTGACACAATCTTTATAGAAACAGATTCTAATGTGGTGGTCCACTGGTTCCATCATCATGTTAATATGCCCTGGTATGTTCGTCTTATTTGGGAAGACATTCTGGAACTTATACATATTATATCTATTAACATATCACATATTTTTCAGAAAGCAAATCAGGCAGCATATTCTTTAGCATGTATTGGAGCTCAATATCATTCTGACTTCTTAGAATCAATCTATAGTTTTCCGGTCCATACAATTGGTTGCATCCGTTTAGATAAATGTAATTTGCCTTCTTTTATCTTCTAGTAGTTGGAACTATTGTAAGGGAAGTGGTACTTCCTCTTTTATGCTTTGCATTTTTCCTTTAACTCTTGTCTTCATTGTAAGGGAAGTAGTACTTCCTCATTTACTGCGTTCATTATATATGCATGTAACCACGATTTTCCTCCGCCACAAGTGAGGGCATATTAATAAAATCCTAGAGGTACTGCCCTCATTTCCCTAAAAAAAAAAAAAAATCCAAAACAATTTTTATTTCTTTTCTTCTCTATATTCTTGATCATGAGTTTGAAATTTCTTTATTATTCCATCTTGAACTAATCTTTCATCTAGAGTTTGATGTAATCGATACTTGAAACTATGTTTTGATCTTCAGTAATTATTTCTTTGAGGTTTTCTTTTAAGTTTATTTGCGTTATTTATATGTAATGCTTTCAATTATCTTGTCATTCATCGATCGATTTGATTGTTTAAGTTTCGGTTCTCGAGAGAGAACTTTAGACGTGATTTTAGAATCATACAACCTAAAATATTATAGATTTCGGAGAAACTATGATTTCTTTAAAAAGTTTCCATGAAGAATCATAGAACTTGATAATTTTTAGATTTTTTTAATTCGAAATTGATATATTGGAATTGAATTTTAGGAATAATTTTAACTCGACACTCGAAAGAACGAGCACAATTATATTAGGTTTCTTGCTTATAAATTTGAAAAAATCAATTGGAAATAATTAGAGAACTGAGAAGGATAATTAGTACAAAACGTCCATACCTTTCATTTTTTAACATTTTCACTATAATCTCTATCTTTCATTACAAAATCATCATTTTCATCCATTTTCTCAAGTAAAAGCTATGAAATGACGAATATACCACCTATTTAAATAAAATAAAAAGAAAAGAAAAGAAAAAAATAAAGAACTAATTGCACCCATAATCCAAATTTTCAAAAAATCACAAATGAATCACAAATATATAGTTAAAAATAAAAAACAAAAGATAGAAAAAATGANAATGCGGCTCCATAGTGCTTGGGCAAATTGGAACCACATCGAAGTGCAAAATTTGTGGATCGGGGTGGTGGAATTGAAGCATAACCCATTGTCATACCAATTTGCTGTTGGTACATTTTAAGTCCAATTTAGTGAACTAACATCAATTGGATAACCAATTGGAATAGAAGAGGAACTGTGTAGCATACAGATTGGGGAGTTTACAATTGGCACTATTGGACCATGAATTGAAGCAATAGGTTTTGGACCCTAGTTGTATGAGGTTGTTGAAGGTTTGCCTGTTGACTTAGAACCACCCAGCCCCGTTAATTGGAAGCGACATAATGTTCCTGCCTTGTGAAATTGCTTCGCGATTTGGGCATGGTTAAACTGGTATATTAGGTTGAAATTGATGAAGATCCATTGTTGTAATAGGTGGAGCATGAGGAGGGGTTCCCCGAATGGGTAGTCTGCGACCATGGGACCCATCACCGACACTGGAATTGATGTAGAGTTTTGGATAGTTAAAAGATCTGTTTTGTGTAATTGATTGATGGGAAAGTGTTTGTGCGTTAAACTCGTCGGTGAGGGGAGCATTTTTCGACGATTTAGGCAGCGATGGGTGATGGTTTAAGTATGGACCGCCGGTGGCTCCATTCACGAAGGGAGATTTCACAATTTCGACTTCGGTGGTGATTTTTTCTTTTTAGTTTTGATTTTTAATTACATATTTGTAACTTATTTGTAATTTTTTGAAAATTTGGGACTATAGTTGCAATTAGTTCTTTATTATTATCATTATTTTTTTTTTTAAATAGGAGAGTATATTGTCATTTCACAACTTTTAATTGAGAAAATGGATGAAAATGATGATTTTCGCAATGAAAGGTGAAAATAATTGTGAAAATGCTAAAAGAATAAAAGGTATGGACATTTTGTATAATAATATTGAAAGTTATGAACGTTTTGTGCTAATTACCCAATTGAAAAATATAGTTGATAGTTAGATGAAATCAAAACCCTAGGCTCTTCTCATATTGTTTAATCCTTAAAACTTTGCGTAATATTGTTGATTTAATTAAACTTTCACCATAGATTTAGTTAAAAACATTGATCATAAATTTCGATTGTCTAGATAAAAACAAAGACAATTTGATTACGGTATTTAACTTCCATGTGGGGTCGACATCATATTTCACTATTATACCATAAAACTTGACAATCGTGCATTTGTGGTATAGTTTACACGTAACAGTATGCGGCAATTTCGTCCTAAAGAGAAATTGTTCAACTCTTGACTTCATCAAATTTCTTGATTTAAATTTCTTTTTCTTCTTTATGTAAATCAAAACTTTGTCCAATATTCTGCTCGTGAAATTTATTAAAAGTATAACTATATAAGCTCCTTGTGGTCATGGACATTTCACACTTATAAATTCACATGGTGACATATAAATTATGTAATTTATTTCGTTAGTCATGTTAAATATTGTCTAGGCTAATTAATCATAAAAGAAGAAATAAAACCTATAGTTGAATTTCATTCTAACTAGGTTTGTCCCGCACTTAATTACCAAACTATATTCTAAGTTAGCATTATTTAATTATAGTTAATAATCTTCATCAATTATTTTCATGTTCTTATAATGAAGCTCAATATAAAATAATGTCGCGAATTCATTTTTATGAAAGAAAAAGAATGACTTCAATGCACTAAATTTGACGATGATAATGAAAATCATAACAAATTTAAATAATATGCGTGATTATTTAAATTGTAACAATTTTTTGGGAAGAGATGCTAGAAAATAGATATATCTATGAAGATGTGAATTATCTGCACATAGATAAGAAGATTTTATGAAGCATCAATGTTTCACGGAATTAAGTTTGGACATTTCTTAAGCAGTTTATGTAAAAGTCGAAGGTCTCATTTCATGCTATCTCTACCAAATCTTGGGATTAATTGGACTGGTCAAAAATAATTTTTATTAACAATTTGAATATTGAATTGTTAATGCAGATTTTAAAATAAGCACGTGCACAAAGTATATTGAGAAATTTTTACTGTTGGTCTTCACGGGATAAATTATTTTTAAATTGTTTTCCTAACATAAAATCTTCAATCATGTCGCACAAACAGGTACAAACACAAGTTCAAATAGACGGGAAACACTTGTCGACCTATAATTGGACAGTTTGAAAAAAATAAAAACTTGGATCCAATTATTATCTATCGCATCATCCTGCCCCTTTATCCATGTCATTGAACATATTCAAAGAGCATTATTCTAAAATCTTTTTGAAACCATTATCAAAAGATGTTTAGAGATTACAATCAAGATTAAATTTTTAATCAAACCAACTAAATTGACTAAAACCAAGTTGACTTACGCATCATATTGTTTGGTGGCTCTATCATATCGGATTGCATTCAAAATAATCAAGACATGTCAAACTTGAATTTGTTGTTGTAATTCTTGCTACGCAAATATATAGAAAAAATGTTAATAATAACGATGATGATGATGATGATGATCAATCGACTTAGTGCTTTAGTCGAGTCTATGGTTTAATACGATAATTATGATGAAGAAAATAACACTTAACTCAAAATTTTCTAATATATTAACATCACTTTTCCATTAAAAAATGATTGCTTTTTAAAAATTCCCCTACATGTTAAAAATATGGCCACAATTCCTTAATATATTTAGATTCAATGTCCTGATTAGGTACACTGTTTGATGAAACCTGAAAATTAGGTTGAACTTTAATGAATTTTCTTGGTTCTTGCCGAAGACTTTTTGGTCCTCAAACCGACCCACAATACGCGTGATGTTATCTGAATCCTTATCATAAGCCTAATCCATATCACATGTTAACCAAAAAAAAAACGTGTTTTTATCCATATTTTAAGGGACATATATATGAACTTCCTAGCGGCTTCACTCTGGGTATGCATTAACAAATTACCAAAGAAATGTCAATGTTACAAAAACCTGAATACTCTCTATTTTTACTATGCTTTTAACATATTCTAGCTTGACCGTTTGATTACTACTAGTCACCCTTTCATGGGAGCGTTGTCAAGTTTACTAACCGACTCATATATAACAAATTATATAGTCGAGCCTGTTACACTTTGCCACTTTGTGTCTCACGTGGTCGACCCTCCAAAGCCCTTTTGCCGAAGTCATGTGGCCTCCCACGCGGAGTGTATAGGACCTACCAAAATCCACTAAATTTGAAGCACCAAAGTCCACTTTCACCGAAACGGTTCCATGGAATGGACCTACCAAAGTGGTGAGACTCAACGAAGTCAAATTCGAAACTCTACTACGATGAGTGACAACCCACTTTTGAAAATTCAGAATTCGTAAAATCTTGTTCGAATAATTGATTTGACTCCTATAATGAGTAATATGTTGAAGTCTTGTCAACAACCTTAAGTTGCAGGGTGGCTGCCCTTTTTTGGGAGTATTTAATGCACTATATGCTAGTTGTGTCAAAATTGATACTTAGAATAAGATGCTTCGGTTAAAGAGATGAGGTTAGGTGTCCCCTCATCCAATAGACACCATTTCACATGTAGTACTATAAATATCTCTCATTTATGTCATTTGGGAATAACGCAAATACATCTAATGTGAGCTATATATTCTCTCCTCTTGAGTTAAATCTTTTGTTGCCAAAGTTAAATATTTGATCTTGGTTTTTAGTTTGGCTTTTGTTGATTGTTCCCTATCGTGGAAATCCGCTCTTATATCTTGTTGGCACCCGAGCATATTTGTCTCGTGTTATAAAACTTTTCCCACGTTCAAATCCAAAATATCGTCGATTAGTAATATGTCCACATGTGTTGGAATTAGCTTGCATGGACACGAATGTGCTCGGTATCTATTATACACTTCAATAGTACAAAAAATTAGGTCCATAGATTGACGACATCTATGAGAAACGTCACAATAACCATAAACATTCTCGTGAAAAAGGTTTGTCGGAAAATAATTGGGCATCTCCCTTGACAAAGGATTTGTTCTTGAAAAAAAACAAGTGGAAACCTTGCAAGTTAGAAAAGATCTGAGAATTCAGCCAAGGAAGAAATGAGTTCAGACCATGATGTCCCTCCTAGTAGGGTGAGAGAAAACCCCGATTAAGAGATTCCCCAAGCAACATCCCAAGTGAGTTAACGCCAACCCCACTACCATCATAGGCGTGGTGGAATGAGAGTTGCTGCTCAACTTACCCGGGAGATAGCAACCATGGTAGCCAATATGATAAACATCACCCACCAAAACATCGTTATGCAAGAACTCCTCATGTAAATGCAAAACTATGGAGGTCCTCCAATTTCTCCTTTCGCACCACAAGGATACTATCTGCGTGAGGATGAAGTCCAAAACTAGAGAGCTACATTCCCCAGTAGGCTAGAGAAGTTAACCCCATTTGAAAGGGAAGTGGGAGTTGATATCTCCTCTAACTAAGTTTCTGGTTGACCCATCGAGGTCCATGTTGACATGGAATATAATTTTTCCCTAGAATACAAGCCAGAACATATGTCATAAAGGTCTGTTAATGTGTTAGACAGATTCAATCCATCGGGAACCATGGACATGCCATCCCAACTACCTCATATGCCTAGAAATAGGCCACAACTACCACTTCCTGCAGCAAGACAACCGGATGGGAGGTAAAGACACATCCCCCGAGTTGCTCTGCCTAGAAATAGGTGCCGCGAAAAGGAAAAAATTATGAGGGATCAGGCAGGTCCATCTCATTCGTCACCTAGATATTAGGCTGATGAAGAGGAGGACTCGGATGTAACCTCAATGATGATGATGAAAATTTGTCTTTTTTACAAGAACTGAGAACGTCTCATGTCTCGACTCACTATGTGTCACCAAAAATACCGAAGTATGACGGAAGAGGCAATCGGCTAAGCACTTGAACAATTAGAAAATACACATGAGCCTAAGAGACGCCACCATTGCTATCAAATGCAGGGCCTTCCATCTGACTTTAAGTGGAGTGACATAAATTTGGTACAGTAGATTAACCCCGTAGAGTATTAGGAGTTGGCCAGAATTTAAAAGTACGTTCCTAAAATAATTCGGTGTAAGTAAAGAAAGAGATGTTCTTATCCAACGCGTTCATAACACGAGGCAGTAGCCCGGGGAGACGTTGAATAGTTCGACACTCCTATCGGTGTAATTGATACGATTTTTGGAGGACACCACATTAGGGACAATACAAGGAATCCCAAAGAAATTATGATAAAAATGCTAAGGTCCTCCAATGACTAGCTACATAGTAGATAAGAGTTCCCAAAGAAGGCAACTACCACCCATCATTTTCACCTAGAAGGATGCTGATATTGTACATTTCCCTAATTGTGACGCTCTTATGGTAAGGATCGTTGTGGCTTGTAATTGGCTGAAATGGATGCTAGTGGATAATGGTAACTCTGTCAACATTATCTTTGGAGCAACTTTTAATAAGATGATCATCGATCATGAATTAACTCTCATCACAATCCTTTTGTATGGCTTAACTGGCGATAGCATCATCCCAAGGGAAAAAATAACTCTTGCGATGGAAATGGGAAAACCAACCCAGACAGCTCTAGACTTCATGGAATTTTTGGTAGTAGATAACAGGTTAGCTTACCATAGTGTGCTAGGTAGATCTGTCCTAAAAGATTTATGGGTTGTCACTTTCATTTACCACATATGCATAAAATTCCCTTTCGAACAAACGGCCATGCTCGATGAACTAGACCCCCTTGTCATCGAGTCCTAATCCCAAATAGCCCCAATAGAAGAGCTAGAAAGTTTCTAGGTGGAACCTCAAGACTCCATCAAGGACAAAGAAAGACAGAAAAACATTTTGTGCAGAAATCTTGATGTCTTTGCATAAAGGTATAAAGACATGGTAGACATTGACCCCAAAGTTAGTTGCCATTACGTAAAAATTGATACGTAGTTGTCCCATATAGAAAAAAGAGAATGACCCTCAACCCGAAAAGATATGAGACTCGAAGGAGAAAATACAAAATCTGATAAATAATGGATTAATCAGGGAGGCCATTTACCTAAAATGGGTCTCAAACCTAGTTTTGGTACAAAAAGCATAATGGTAAATGGAAGGCATTGCATCGATTTTCCCAACCTCAACCAACCTTATCCTAAAGACAATTTCCCTCTTCCAAGGATAGACCAACTTGTGGACTCCATCGTTGGGCATGAACTTTTGAGCTTCATGATTTCCTACTCAGGTTATAATTAAATCTCCATGCACCCAGCGGACAAGAAAAACACTACTTTCATCACTGATAGTGGCATTTATTGTTACAAAATAATGCCCTTCGAGTTGAAAAATGTAAGGGCCATTTATCAGAGACTTTTTAGCAAAATGTTTGCCAACTTCATTGGCAAAACAATGGAAGTCTACATGAATGTCATGCTTGTGAAGAGTTTAAAGGCAAATGATCATCTAATGCACATGAATGAAACTTTCCAAATTCTATGGAGGTACATGATGAGGTTGAACCCCTTTAAGTGCACGTTCGGTGTTACCTCCGACAAATTTCTAGGATATATGGTCAACCAAAGGGGCATAAAGGCTAATCAAGAAAAAATTTGAGTTTTGGTCGAGATTAGGTCCCCTAAAAAATCAAAAGAAGTGCAAAGTCTAACCGGATGTGTGTCGGTTTAAAGTCGTTTCATCTCCAAGGTCATCGACAAATGCCTCCTTTAATTTAAATTCTTAAAAGGGGGCAAGGAGTTCCAATGCACGGAAGAGTGTGAAGAGACCTTCCACTTCAGCTCATATGGCAGGCCCCTCACCTCTTAAAGCCTAAATCTGGAGAGACCATGCAACTCTATTTGGCCATCTCCAATGAAGCTATTAGCGCAATTCTAGTAAGAGAAGAAGGTACCCTCCAGTTGCATGTTTACTACATAAGTAAGGCACTTCTAGCTGTCAAAATCTGTTATCCTAATATGGAAAATTTAGCTCTATCTTTGATCACCGCGTCCAAAAAATTGAGGCCATATTTTCATGCCCATACAATACTTGTGTTAACCAACTTCTCACTCAAACAAGTACTTCAAAAATCTGACGCTTCTAGAAGGCTGCTGAAGTAGGCAACTGAGCTCAGCGAGTTCGATATCATTTTTAAAACAAGAACTTATGTCAAAGGTTAGGCCCTTGCGGACTTCGTAGCGAAATTTACCATTGTCTCGGAGATGGAGAAAATAATGGAGCCCGCGAAACCTCCGACGTGGAATTTGTTCGTGGGTGGTTCATTTGGAAAAACAAGCTTAGGAGTGAGGTGTGGTCCTAGTTAGCCCTAGGGGACATAAATTGAAATGCGTAGTGAGGTTCGAGTTTAAGGCTACAAACAACACGACTAAATACGAGACACTACTAATCATCCTTTGTTTGGCTAAAGAAATGTAAGTGAAGAGATTGCTCATTAATAGTGACTCCCAACTAATAGTCAATCAGGTTAATGGAAACTTCACGGTAAGGGACAATGGCATGGCCACATACCTCAAATTGGTAATGGATCTACTTTCATCTTTCGAAAAATTCTAGTTAGCTCAAATCCCACGTATAGAAAATGCCCATGCCGATACCTTGTCCAAGTTGGCTAGTAGTAAGAACTCTGAACTACTAATGTTTGTGCCGATGGATCACCTCGTAGAGTCCTCTTACATGGATGCAACCCATAGTAGCTTTCTTTAAAGATCAGGTCCTTCCCGACAACAAAGAAGAAGCGTACAAGCTTAGGAGAAGGACAGTCCACTTAGTGTTCCTGGATGACGTGCTCTATAAAAGAGGTTTTTCTTTACCCCTCATTTGATATGTCGATAGGGAGGAAACCACATACTTCTTCCGCAAAATCCATGAGGGAGTTTGTGGCAACCATGCTGGAGGACTCATGTTAGTATGAAAAGTACTATGACAGGGTTAATATTGTCCTACGTTGAAAAAAGACGCTATCCAATTTGTACGAAAGTGTATTAAATGCCAACATTTCTCTCATATTCAACGATAACATTTCCAAGAGTTAACAGTAATATCTAGTCCATGACCGGTTGCTAAATGGAGAATCGACCTTATAGGCCTTAGAGTAGAGGTAGTGCAAATTTTGCTATCGTCGCCATTGATTACTTCACAAAATAGGTTGAAACTAAACCTATGGCCAAAATTTTTGGGACCTATGTGAGGAGCTGGGGATTAAAAATAATTTTTCAACACCTCATCACCTCAAGCAAATGGCACAAGTAGAGGCTATAAACAAGGCCATCAAGTATACATTGAAAAGAAAACTTGACGCATCCAAAGGACTAGAAGGCACTGCCCAACTATTGTGGGTAATCCGGACTACAAGCCCGAGCCCAACTAGAGAAACCCATTTCTCGATGGCCTATGGTGCTAAAGCAATGAGCCCATTGGAAGTCGGATTACCCTCTCCCCATCGGTGTTAAAGTAATGGGCCTAGTGGAAGTCGGATTACCCTCTCCCCGTCGATTTCAATAAAAGCAAATGCCTCCCATGATGAAGCTGAACGTATAGGAGAAGCCCATATATGGATGGACAATCTACCATGTATGGAAGTGTGTGCACTTCGAAAAAGAGGATTATATCTATAAAGGGATTACCTCATTGGTTTTTCAAAGCGTACAACACATATTTCCCATGAAGAAGTTGAACGTTGTGGGAGAAATCCATATATGGATGAATTATCTACCATATATGGAAGCGTAGGTGCCTCAGAGAAGAGGATCAGATCCCTAAATAGATTACCTCATTGGTTTTTCAAAGCATATAGCCTCCCAAGATGAAATTGAACATCATGGGAGAAGCCACTACATGGATGACCTATCCACCATGTATGGAAGCGTGGGCACAACAGAGAAGATGATTAGATCCCTAAAGAGATTACCTCATTAGTTTTCCAAAGCATACAACACGTCTCCCATTAAGAAGTTGAACATCATGTTAGAAGCCCCTACATGGATGGACCATCCACCATATGTGGAAACATGGGAGTCTCGGAGAAGAGGATCAGATCCCTAAAGGAATTACTTCATTTGTTCTTCGAAGTGTACAACACATGCCTCCCATGAAGAAGTTGAACGTCATGGGAGAAGCCCATACATGGATGAATCATCCACCATGTATGGAAATGTGAACTCCTCGAAAAAAGGGGATCATATCCCTAAAGGGATTACCTCATTGGTTCTCCAAGGAGTATAACACATGTCTCCCATGACAAAGCTGAACTTCATCGAAGCAGTCCATACAAAGATGAATCATCCACCACGTATGGAAGCGTGGGAGCTTCGATCAAATCCCTAAAGGAATTTCTCATTGTTTCTTCAAGGCGTGCAATACATGCCTCCTATGACAAAGCTAAACGTCATGGGATTAGTAGAAATAGTATTGAAAAACGTGTTAGTGGTTCCTTGTATTATCAAGTTTAATCATGTTTGAAAGATCATTCCTCTTTGTTGGTCATCATATTTTCTTCAGTTTATCTTATAAGTTCGATTGTGTTTAATTCATGTACATTATTGAGGTCCCAACACTTCATTCATCACAGTTCAATTATTGCAAAGATGAAAATAGAAAATGATGCACTTCATTGATGAATAAATCATTGTACAAAGGATGGTCTCAACCATTATAGAGAAAATAAAATAAAAATCCTATACTTTTCTGGAGATAACATGGAGTCCAACGCCCCAGCAGCTAGAGCTTCAGCAGCTAGAGCTTCTTGGCCTAAAGTTTCATCCTCAAGAGCATCCTCTTGGTCAACTTCTATACCTTCAGCTTCTACCACGTCATCGGCAAGGTTCTAAGATACCTTATCCAAGAGTTTTGTTTTAAGTTCAGCAACATTAAGTTCTGGATAAAGCTCTCAGACCCTATCTACCACTTCAATGTATGGAAACCTCTTCCAATAGACGGCGAAGCTCTGGTACTCCTCTGGCAAGTGGAAGTTGGCGATGAGTCCTTTACCACCTCCTTACCTACTTTTTGAGCACTAGCCTTGCCATGCTCAGATCCCTGCACATAGTGCCTTATTTGGGTCTCCAAAAACTCATTTACGCCTTGAGCCCAACATTCTAAGTTGGCCTTCTCCAAAGCTTCAGCCATCAGCTTATGATAATTGTTTGAAGTTTTAACCTTTTTTTTTTGTCAAGGAAGCAACTTCGCATTAAGATTCATGGACTTCCCTCTTCAGAGCTTTGATCTTCGCTAAGGCAGAATGCAACTTACCTGCCTCTTCAGCTCCCTGGGCGCTCAGCTCTTCAACTTTTACTCTTTTTATTTCCTTCTCTATTGAGGCCAACGTCTCAGTTGACTTTCAATTGCGTGTTTTAATGTCCTTCAACACTTCTTAACATTCCAGGGCAACCCCAAAAGGCCCTAGCACTTTGGCTCACCAGGGTCATAGTCAGACCCACCGCATTACAGGTGGAGACATAATTTTACCACCTATCATTCCAAAACTTCTAAAAAATTACAGTGGCACCCTAGACCTCAGGTTGTAGCATGTCCATCACTGTTAGGGCAATTTCCTCATCTTGCCCAACCAAAAAGTTTCCTGATTTTCCAAGAGTCCCCACCACAAGAGCCTTCTTCACTTGCCTCCCTTGCCTTTTGAGCTTTTGCAGCAGTGAAGGAAGACTCCATCAGCTTTGAAGTGGTGGATGTGGAATTGCTTGGCCATTAGGTCACTTCTTGTGCCAAACTTCCCATAAGAAGGGCTAGTGCAATGTGCAATGGGATAACTTTTTTTTTTCTTTTGGGGCTTGTCCACCTTTCCCTTGCTCTTATCAATCTTCTGGCCTCTTCTTTATCACTTCTCTCAACATGTGCTTTGCTAAGATGTTCAAGTTTCCCCCTGATACGCTTTAAAGCCTAGGAGCTCATTGTGGAAGTAGCCCTAAAAATATAAGCCATGTTAGGGGTGGGGTATTTTTTCTTCCCAAAGTCATTTGCAAACAACAAAGGCATAATGTTAAAATCAATACTAAGTACTCAATGCATCTATATGGACCCTCAATATTTATCTTGAGAAGCCATCAATCTAAAGTCAATGGAGAACTTGCTACGGTCAATCAGAAGGTCGAAGTGGCGTGACCAATGGGGAAGTTTCTAGATATCTTTGATGATGTCCCACTCAACTTTGGAGAGTTTGAAATGAGTATCTGAAATTGCAAATTAATAAGTGTAAGATAAAATTATAAGCAAATGAAAGTTTTAAAAAGAGAAACTCACGAGTTTCGAAGTATTGGGTCAGCATAGTGCAAGCTAGGGCCTTATCTCCCTCAACTATCTATCACTTACCTCTGACTCGGAACTTTGACTCTTTCCATCCTTTGATAGAGAATGTCAAACTTACTATGCTTGGGTGATCGCCCTTTAGCCTGTTGTTTGGCGAAAAAGACCTACCAATTGTAGAAAGGGGCATGGGCCCTCTAAGGAGTCATATAATACCACCTCTTAGACTCTCATTTCCTATGTAATCTGGGTTGAAAAAGAGTTTGGAAGACATGAAGGAGCATATTCTCGCCATGCGAGGTATCATTCCAGAGGAAGTACACCCCAACTAACTGGCTCTACCCATTTTGCAACAATTGGGTTGGAGCCAACATATAAGACCTCAGCACCGCCTAAAAAAATGGGAGCAAAGGTAGGCACATACTTGCCCTAAATAGAAATTCGCTAACTGCTACACATCCCAGCCCCGGATAATAGGCATGTTTGTGGGCCTCGAGTTCTAATAGTTCTATGGAATCTGGGATTTTATATTTCTCCATAAGTTCCACTAACTTTGTAAAGATCATAGCATAATGGATTCTTCCAGCCCCATCCCTCATCGTAATCGATGATACCTTCACTTATAGCCCAAAACCTTCATCCAACCCCCCAACCTTGGTGATGGTTACCCTCCTACTACTAGAACTAGATCTAGAAGCCACTGAAATTGAAAAAAATGGAATGAAGAATGGAAAAATAGAGAAATGACCTAAATAAAAAGAAGCTCTAAGAACGTGACATCATTGGAGAATAGAAATAGCCAAAAATGTTTTTGAATGCTGGAAAGATTTGAATATTTTTGCAAAGGTATAAACTAATAAAATGATCAGTTTTTAGTTTTTATAAGAAGTGAAGATGGAGCACAGGCATTGGATCTAGATCTAATCCATCTGAAGCGTCCATGTTTAACTTCATCTCATGCGTTGAATTCGAACAATTTTTTTGTTTAGCACTCCATTGCTTCGGCTCGTCAAATAAATTTCAACTATTTTTATTAAAACAAAGAGTTTCAGCAGTTTAGCACTTCCCTACTTAGGCTCATCAAACAAATTTTAGCTATTTTTATTAAAATAAGGAGTTACGAAAGTTCAACACTACATAAAGATAAGTCGACATACGAGAAATAGGTTCAACTTTGAATTCTTACTATGATATCAATATCTATATTTGGACTTGGGGGACTATTCTATTGTCCTAAAAAAAATTCCACTCAAGACAGAAGTCCATACATGACATGAATAATCATACATGGACTTGGAGAACTATTGTTACGCTTCGCCACCTAGCTTTCCACGTGGCCGACCCACCGAAGCCCCTTTTGCTGAAGCCACATGGACTCCCACGTGGAGTGCATATGATACCAAAGTCCACTAAATTTGGAGCACCAAAGTCCACTTTCACCGAAGTTGTTCCATGGAATGGACTTGCCGTAACCCCTTTGCTGAAGTGGTGAGGCTCAACAAAGTCAAATCCAAAACTCTACCACGACGAGTGACGACCACATTTAAAGATTTTGAATTCGTGAAATCTTGTTGGAATAATTGATTTGACTCCTGTAATGAGCAATGTGTTTAAGTCTTGCCAACCTAAGTTGTAGGGTTGTTGTCCCTTTTAGGAGCATTTAATGTGCCATAGGTTAGTTGGGTCAAAATTGATACATAGGATAAGATATTTTGGTTAAGGAGATGAGGTCATGTGTCCCCTTATCCAATGGACACTATTTCACGTGTAACACTATAAATATGCTCCCATTTGTGTCATTTGGGGTAATACAAATACATCTACCGAAAGCTATATATTCTGTCCTCTCGAGTTAAATCTTTTGTTGCCAAAATTAGATGTTTGATCTTGGTTTTTAGTTTGATTTTTGTTGATCTTTCCTTATCGTGTAAATCTGCTCATATATCTTGCAAACGCCCAAATATATTTGTCTCGCGATATAAAATTTATCCCACATTCAAATCTGTAATATCGTTATTAGTAATCTGTCTATACGTGTTGAAATTAGCTTGCGTGGACACAGTAAGTTCGGTATCTGTTGTCCACGTCAATGGTACAAAACATGAGGTCAATAGAGCCTCTCTAGACGAAATCAATGCTATGGGTTAATTGAAAATGATTTATGAAGTGCATTGCAAATGTATCGGAAATAAATTTTAATTTGTTTTCCTTGTACTGTGTCTCAAAATGGCTTAATAGTTATACGTAAAAGAATGGATTTACAAAGTTTTCAAGGGAAAAGAACATTGAGGAGTGAAAGGTGAAATATGGCAGGGGCGGACACAAATATTTTGAGCTAGGGGGTACAATTAAATCCTGTATTTGTTCTTGATTTTTGAATGATTCATAGTTGACTTGAGAAAATGCAAGTTTACATTTAAAAAATATTCATTCATTAATAATTTGCTTATCATTTTCGTCAATTTGATTTCAAACGGTCATTTCACTAATATTTCTCATCATAAAAAATGCATATTTACGTTTAAAGAATTTACAGTGTATTTGATACAAATAATTAGTTCAAGTAATCGAAAGGAAAAATATATAACCAATATTCAATACTAATAATCAATCAAGCAAATACAATTCGTTAATACAAGTCAACTTGGACATAATCATTTCAAACACATTCCACATACACAATTTGATAGGAGAAAATGCAAATTTATATTCTAATTAGTTGAAAATTTGATTGGGAAATAAAGATTTATAGTAGATGTCATAATTGTAAAGAAATTATAGACAAATTTTAAAAAATTAAAAGCGTTATTATTTTGGTAAAAGGTTTAAGGGAGAAAGTAAACCCCTGTTTGATATATATTAAAATTAGATTTTTAGTAGATTTTAATAAAAGTTAATGAAATGTGTGGTTGAAAAGTTATGGAACTTATAAAATATGTTGTTAAAATGAATTGTTAACTTTGATTTAGATTGAAATTTCGATTTCAATCTATACCAAACAGAGGCTAAGAAAGAGTAAGAAAAAAGAGAAAAAGTTCAAATTTAATATGTTATTAAAATTAATTATTAGCTTTGATTTGTATTAAAATTTAAATTTCAATCGGTACCATTTTATCATAAATAAATAAATAACCCGAAAATTGGTGGGCCACGTGACCCAGGACCTCCTGTGTCCGCAGCTAAATATGGTACCCATTAAAGTGAAATACAGAAGACATTATTCAAATTATGAAATTAAGCGTTTTGTAGAAAATTTTGATTAAAAAAAAATATATAATAATTGGTTCCAGCACATTCTAACAGGTTTCCACTCTGGCGAGGAAAAATCTTGTGATCCTAGAATTTATTATTATTATTATTATTATTATTATTATTATTATTATTATTATTATTATTATT
>CAIGRB010035730.1:0-25342 GCA_903798255.1 Fraxinus quadrangulata | reverse complement strand
AATTGGAATTTCGTGAAGCACCCAGTGACAGTTTTGAATTGGTTATTTCATGTTCAGGAAATTGATTTCTGTAGAACTACTAACCCAGTGAAACGTTTTGATTTGTTAGAGTCCAATGGTGCGTTTAATTGCGTGAATGAAATTTGTATGAAAATAAAATAAATTTTAAGCAATTCAATTGTCTAGAACGTATTTGTATATGGAAATTATTAATTAAATGCTTTTAATTGATTTAGTTTTCAATTTAGAAAATATTATACTTGTTCATTTTTTATTGACGTGGAAATGAGAGAGAATGAATTATTTGGAAAATAAAAACCACATCCCCCAAAAGAAATATTTTCATTGTTTTTAAGGAAAATATGTTCACATAATCAAAAGTAGGAAAATATTTTTCGTGGAAAAAATTGTCAATCAAACAGTAGAAAAATAGGAAATTAGGTGGAGAGAACATATTTTCTATGAAAAATATTGACAATCAAATGCAAGAATTTCATAGTTCATACTTAAACCCTTTTAAGATTTACCTAAATGCAAGTAATATTACTCCTTATTTAATATTTACTTCTACTTCAATTATTATTATTATTATTATTATTTTTATTTTTATTTTTAACCACATAACTTCAGTGTTCAGTATGAATAATTTTTGTTTTTGAATCTCATATTAATACATTGCAGTGTATCATTTTTATTACCAACGTTGTAAATCTTAACAAATAATCAACAAATTCATTAATAGAAAATTGAATCTCAAGCAATGGAATTACAACATACAATTTTACTGGAAGGAGTCACTGCCAAATAGAATGTCAACATATTACTACTATCACCATAACCCATAAAATCACAAGATCCATATGATTCGAAGTTCTGTATCATGTGAATTGATACAAAAGAAAAAGCAAGAGAAAATTCAAAGATGCTAGGCGATAGAGATCGAAAATATACGAAGATTTAGGGCCCGTTTGGTTTATATTTCAATTTTTAGTTTTGAGTTGAATTCTAGTTTTCTTTTTCGAGTGTCTATTTTAAGATTAATAAAAACATGTTTGTTTTGTCATCTTGAAAAATTATTTCTCAAAACAGAAATCTAGAAAACATGTTTGGTTTGAAGTTTTGAAAAATTATTTTGCTACATTTTATTCCATAAAATTTGATTATTCAGTAAAACAATTATGTTAATATATTATCAAGTAATATATACATTTTAAAGTTTGCGAATCTTAGAATATTTTTTCTCGCTTCAAAAGTAAAATAAAAATAAATAATAAATTGAGTTCAAAATATAGAAAATAATACTGACGTGAATTGGGAATATTTTATATTTTTTTATTTAAATATTCTTTTTAGAACTTTATTTAAATAATCATTAAGAGCTTGAACAATTTTAATTATTCATAATTTTTATTTTTTTTCGAATTTTAAACAAAAAGACTTTTGATGGCGTACTTTTAGAATTTTAAACAAAAAACCAATCGGAATAATGAAATGCAAAAGCACTCCTTGTCCTTAAAATGAATTTGCCTAGCACTAATGTCGACAATGGATTGAAAATTGTCTCGCAAGATATAACGATCAACTTCTTGGCAGTAGTTTAATTCACAAGAACCGACGAACTCAAAAACAAAATTCTCTCAACTATTTGAAGACTTTTTGATGCAAAGAACAATATTTTTGGAGTGTTTTTTATGAAAAGTAAGAGATGGATATGATATGAAATGAATTGTGGCTTCTTAAGGGGTCCTATCTATATAAGATGGGGGCTTGTGGCCAATGAGACACGTCCCAAATTCAACATTTTTCATGAAGGAACACTGCTCTTCAGGTCGCTCGCGGTCGCTTGATTTGGCGCTCAAGTGCTCAAAGCAAAGATTTACCGTTAGTTGCATGCTAGGAGTCGCTCGAGTGGCGGTCTTATATGATTTGACTTTCGAAATCTATCCAAAATTTTGGTTGAAATTGATTCAAAATTTTTAATGATTTTTACTTAACCAATTTTAACAATCCCTCACACGAATGAAAATTACCAGAAATACAAATGATAATGCAAACACTAGTATAGAGACAAGCGAAAAGATATCGTATCATGAGAGATAGCTTCTGGCTTTGAATCTTCCTTAGTGAAATACTATCGAATTTACTTGGTTAATTAGTGAACGTAATGATGTCTTGAACTATTCAACCATTGTTGTAAACCAAAATAAAAGTACCCACACAACATCTTTGTAGTGGAAGACATGGCACCAATGGTTGCTCCTAGCTCAGTTTCCAAACGTTTAATCGACAACCTCAATAAACAACCATAACTCAAGTAGCCTCCAATCCAATCATCTTCTTGGTTGGTATGGTTTACCTATGAAGAACACACATTAGAGTATTAGCACAGCCACAAAGGCAAGCACAAAGGCAGAAGAGAATGAAGAAAAATGGGAGGTGTAAATTAGAGAGAAAAGCATCCGATTTTTCACAAAGGTGAGGGATCTCAATAGTACGCAGTCACACACAAGCAAATGCGATGGCAGAATATATAATACAAACATTACGTTATAGTAATGGTCTTAGCCTAATGTAGGTAAACCAGTGGGCTAGGAATTACTAAGTGGGCCTACGGTTATAAGTCGTCCAAAAAGAAAGGAAATGGACCATAAGCAATACTAACTAAATTAGACTGCTTCCAATGGCCCACTTGATTTTAGGGTCGGGTCAGTTCGTCTTCATTGATGTGTCAATATTTTGTTTAGTCATTTGGTCAATGCTCACAGAAATTTTTTTACCGGTATAACATCATAACCCGGGAGGTTATTTGACAACAATTTGTCGAACAAACTTCCATCTTGGAGTCAAAGGATCTGTAAAGAAAACATTATCACATATTAGTGACAATTCCAAATATGAGTAAAATTGGAATTATTTACCTCTACCGATGTTTAGAAAATTGTTACAATTTCGAAACATCACCAATGACAACACTTTAATGCCCATGTTTGAGGGGTTATATTGTATATAAATTTTTAAAAGTCTTACCACCTTTTGTGATACAATATCTCTAATGAAATGTAGTCTAAAATTAATGTGTTTTGGTACGTTTGTGAAAAACATGATTTTTGCATAGAAGTATAGAAGATTGACTATCTGAAATACTATTACATAATCATTTAAAATACAAAGTTCATGAAGCAAACCTCTAAGCCACAAAGTCTCTTTAATTGCTTCAATGGTATTATTATATTATGATTCTGTCGTGGATAGTGCAACTATGTGTTGTAACTATGATTTCCAACTAACACGTGAGTTAGATAAAGTAAATACATAGGAAGAAGTAAATTTTCTATTATCCCTATCCCCTATATAGTCAGTATCTACAAAACCTTTCAATTTCACACCTTCTTTATTAGCACCAAAATTTAGACCTACATCACTAGACCCCTTTAAATACCTTATCATCCATTTTAAGGCTTCCAAATGCTCGAAACCCAGATTAGACATGTACCTACTAAAAGTACTAATATTAAAAACTAAATCCGGTCTAGTGCAAATCATAAAATACATAATAGATCCAATCACATTAGAGTATGGAATCCTACTCATGTATTCTATTTCTTTTTCATTTCAAAAAGCATGATCTTTAAATAATACAAAATGATTAGCTAATGGTAATGTAACATGTTTGCAGTCATACATGACAAATCTTTTCAACCTCTTTGAAACATTAGAGGACTGATGCAAAAACAAAACAGAATTTGACATATCTCTTTCAATTTCCATACCTACGATTCTCTTAGTTTTACCTAGATCTTTCATGCTAAATTCGTCATTCAACTTTGTTTTTATCTTTCTCATCCACTTAGGTGATGATCCAACTAAGAACATATCATCCATATATAGCAATAAAAATACATATTCATTATTACCATCATCGTATTGAAATACAAGTAATGATCAAACTTATTCGTTCAAAACCCTAGAGTGAGTACAAAAGAATCAAATCTTTTATACCACTGTCTAGGTGATTGCTTTAAGCTATATAAAGACATTTTCAAGAAGTAACCATGATCAATTTTAGTTTATCTTTAAAATCTTTTGGTTGATTCATAAAGATTTTCTCATCTAATTCACCATGTAAAAAGGAAGATTTTACATCAAATTGTTCAAGTTCCCAATCAAAATGTGCAACAATGCAAACATGGCCCTAATAATGGTGTACTTAACAACTGGCGACAAAATCTAGTTATAATCAACACCCTCCTTCTTTGTGTACCCCTTGGACATTAACTTAGTCTTAAATTTTAAGGGTTCAGATGTACAAGTACACTCCTTAATCTTGAAAACTCACTTACAGTCAACTATAGATTTATTCTTAAGTTTAGGTACAAGTTCTCAAGTTTGATTCTTTTCTTAGAAATTCATCTCCTCTTTCATTGCCTTAAATCACTCTTCAGATTGTTCACTCATTATCGCCTCCTTAAAGTTTTTTGGCTCTTTATACACTAGCTCATCATAGCTAGCATGAGGAAAAGCTAACTCAAACTTATATCCAAATCTTCTAGATGCTTTTGACTGTCCTCTCTCTATCCCTAGCTAAGCTATAATATGTTAAGGGATTCTCTTCCCCCAAGATGTTCTTCTAGTATTACTTCCTCTCTATTTTCTCCAACTCGGATTGCTTAAACTGAGTCTCCACCTCATTAGGAGTAGTGGGGACAGATGTGCTAAATTTTCTTAACTTCACCTTCAACTAATCTCTCTCTTTACCTTGTTCTTCTTCATTCATAGGTTCAGATTCAATTTTAAGGCACAATATTTCACCGTCATTGAATGTAATATCTCTACTCACAATGATCTTAACCCTCTTTCGGCTCCTACCAAATAACTTGTAACCCTTAACACCTTCAAGGTAAATTAGAAAAATACATTTTCTAGCCCTGTGTTCAAGTTTTCCCTCACTCTGATGAGAAAATGTAGCACAACCAAAAATTCTAAATACAAAGTAATCACTTAGTTACCAAACCACTTTTCATGAGTATCACCATTCAATACAATAGATGCGGTCAAATTAATCAAATAACAAGCAGTTAGAATAGTTTCACCCCAAAATGACTTTGAGACACCAGAACTTAACATCATGCAATGCATTTTATCAAGTATGGTTCTATTCATTCTTTCAACTACCCCGTTTTGTTGAGGAGTATAAGGAACATTCTTATGCCTTATTATTCAATTTTCCTTGCACATATTGTCAAATTCAATGTTACAAAACTCTAGGCCATTATCAGTGCTCAAAAACTTAATACTCTTGTTAATTTGGTTCTTAACCCGTCTTTTCCAATTATTAAAACTGTGAAAAGAATCAGATTTATCTTTTAAAAGATAGACCGACACTTTTCTCGTATAATCATCAATGATAGACAAAAAATACATATTTTCACTCGAGGTGGGATTATTAGTAAGACCCTACAAGTCCGAATGCTCATATTCAACCATACCTATAGTTTTATGAACACTCATGGAGAAACAAGTTCTATAATACTTACCAAGCACACAATGATCATAGAAAGATAAATCTGACACATAATCATTACCAAAAATCACATTTTTATTAAGTTAAACCCCTTAATACCCACTTTTGCTAGTCTATTGTACCATTCATGTGTGCGATCAGCCTTGACAGAAAAGATACATAAATCAAAACCTCTTATCAGTTCTCCAATAGTGATATAAATATTATTTTCCCTGGTTCCCTTGATGGAAACAAGTGCATCCCTAACCCATTTTAAAACTCAATTTCCAATTTTACCAGTGAAGTTAGATTTTTCAAGTCTTCCTACTGAAATTAAATTCCTAGACAGTTTAAGAATGTATCTAACGACTTTTAAAGTATACACAAAATCAGTATCAAACTTTAAAGTAATATCACAAATCCCAACAACGGTATAAACAGAATTGTCAGATAGCAAAACATGTCCGTCATTGGATTCATGCAAGTTTTCAAACTAGTACTCCTTTTTTATGTCACATGAAAAGATACACTAGAATCAATTATCCATTCATGCAAACGAGAATTGGCAGTTAAATTCTATTCAACATGATAATCAACAGAACTTGTAATCATATAAACTTCATCATCGGCAACATTGGAAATAGAACACAACACATTTACTTCATCTTTCTCTTTATCTTTCAGCTTACCCTTCTTTTTAAAGCAATCTTTTATAAAATGTCTCGTGTTCTAACAACCATAGCATTTCTTAACCTGGTCCTAAATTTTGATCTAGACTTACCATTGCCATTCTTTTTTACCTCCATTACTACTTGACTCGTCGCGACTTTGAAATCCATCATGACCGTTTTGCCTAAACTGAGAGTTCTATCCCTTACCATGTGAATTTCACTGCCTTTCTTATCATGTTTTTTAGCTTTAATCTCCATCTTCTTATTTCTAAGTGAGTCAATGACAATTTCAGGTATCAAAGTGTCTATATCCTACTTAATCGCATTATTGACTTCCTTATAAGTGTCAGGTATAGAGTTAAATAAGATTATAGCCTTGTAGATTTTAGATACCGATTCTTAACAATTAATAATATATTGAACAAGTTTGTTAAACACGACTAAATTGTCATCAAGATCCTTTGAATGATATATTTTAAAGTTTAAAAAAAGCTCAAGTAATTAAAACTTGTTCGGAGTAGATTTGAGCAAATACAAGTCCTCCAATTTTTTTCAAAGTTCTTTAGTAGTTTTTAGTTTTTCCACTTTTTTCAGAACAACATCGACAAGTGTAAAATGACTCAAGTGTTAGCAAGGTCACCGGCTTCTTCTTTTTGTTCATTTTGAAAATCAGCAAAAAAATTGTCATCAATGGCTTTTGAAATTTTTTATTGAACTAAAATACCTCTCATTTTTTGTTTTCAAATTGAAAAATCACAATTTTCCATTAAAAATTTTCAAATCAAAATTGTAAATCGTCATTTTAAGAATCAATAAAAAAAAAGTACTGAATCACAAGTAAGCCTAACAAGTAGACCTAGGGTCACAAACAATATACACCGTTTTAGATTCCTAAAGTTTCGTAAGATTCTCAATTTTAGATCAAGGAAATATTCAAAAAGATCAAGTTTAGGTGTTCTAATGGGATTAACGGTGCAATAAAGAGATATGTCAACCAAAAAAAGTCTCACACAAGTATATCACAGAGATAATAAGTGGATTTTATCAAATGAATAATTCAATCACGTAACAATTAAAGACAAGTAGTTCCTAATTTCTAAAACAAGCAATGGTTACCCCACATGGTAATCTCAATCCTATTGTCACACCACACGATGGCGCGCTAGTACTGAAAATTAAATGAGATAAGTCAATTTACCACAGCAGACCACGTCTGAAAGTTTGTAAAATCGAGATATACGAATTTGCTACCTTAGGGAGGCCACTATTCGTCTAAAGTTTCAACAGATGTACCCGCATGATTGACCAAAGATCACAAGTCAAGCGTCCAGGGCTAAAACCATCCAAGATTCATTGTATAGCTTGAAACGCAAAATTAATAATATCGGTACATTCATAATAATAAAATGAACAACCTGTCTGAAGAGAGCTCCACCAGAATCATCCACGCGCTACCGCTTGTAACTTAGGAAGGTGCACCTCTATCTGTTGAGTCTAGGTATGGCCTTCGTTTCTCCAACCGATGTCTGGTTTGGCTGGAATCAACAGTTGCAGGTTCAGCCTCTTTGAAAAAATCACGCGATCTGGGACCTTTTTGGTTGATTTTTGGTCGAAATAAATTGCCCACTACACTCTGATAACAAATTTAATGGAAGACTTTGCACCAATGGTTGCGCTGGACTCAGTTTCCAAACCTTCAATCGCAACCTCACTAATACCACAACCCAAGTAGCCTCCAATCCAATCCTTTTCTTGGTTGTTGTGGTTCGCGCACAAAGAACACATACTAGAGTATTAGCACAGCTACAAAGGCAGCCACAAAGGTAGAAGAGAATAAAGATAAACGGGAGGTGCAAATCACAAAGAGAAATAGCCGATTTTTCACAAATGAGAGAAAGCTCAAAAGTACACGATCCCACACAAGACAAAGGCGAGGACATCATATATAATAGGAACATTAGGTAATAGTAATAGGCCAAGCCCAATGTAGGTAAACAAATGGGCTAGGTATCACTAAGTGAGCTTACGCTTATAAGATGTCCAAGAAGAGATAAAATGGACCATAAACAATACTAACTAAATTAGGATGCTTCCAATGGCCCACTTGGTTTTAGGATCGGGTCATCTTCATGGAGGTGTCGATATTTCATTAAGTCATTTGGTCGATGCCGACTGAATAAATTTTACAGGTTTAACATCATAGTCCGGAAGGTCGTTTGACAACAATCTGTCCAATTGTCTTCCCTAAACTATTTCTCATGGTTATGTTCATTTTGGCCCTGAACAACTCTTGGCTTCATAAATGCTTTTAAAAGAATTTAATCCTCAAATTTCTTGTTGAAGTGGCTCCATTTCACACTTACAAAGGAGATCTCATATAGTATTTTATCATACTTCTCTTGACTTTTCCAAGATATAGGAATCATTAAAACATAGTTTATCTTAATATATTTTGCAACGTAGAACTTTATATAAGGAATGGGTAGAAGTGCTTTTTCTCCAATTTATATAATTCAATAAACTTAGATTCTATCGTGAATTGGGCTATACAAGTTTGTTTAGAAAATTTCCAGGATAGAGTTCCACCTCCGATGGTAAAAACGTAACCACTTGTAGGCTTCGAATCCCTCGTGTCAGATATCTACTTTGTATCGGTATATTCTTGTAACACTGTGGGATATCTAGTATAATGTAATCCATAATTAACCGTGTGTCTTAAATATTTAAGAATCCTCGTCAATGCCTTTCAATGGTCATTTCTTGGATTACTTGTAAATCTACTTAACTTGTTGATTGCATATGCTATATCCAGACACGTGCAGTTAATAATATACATTAAGTTGCTTATGATGCATGGGTCTTCCAATTGAGATACGGGTTCAATAAAATTTTTGGCTAAGCGTAGACATAGTTCTACTTTTATTTTGATAGAATTATCGTTATACGCCTTAAATTTCATAAGTATAGCCAGATTGAGACAATGATATTCCTTTAACTGTCTTAGAAATCTTAATTCTTAGTATGACATCCGCAACTCTCATATTTTCATATCAAAATGTTTTATCAACAGTTTCTTTGATGTAGTGATAACTTTTGAGTTGTTACTCATAATTAGCATATAGACATACATTCACATATTCATTTGATGTGCTTTTTGGTAGACACATCTATCACATTCATTAATTTAGAAACATCTGAAAATATATTTTTGTCAAATTTCTCGTGTCATTGCTTAGATGCTTGTTTTTATCCATACAACGACTTTACAAGCTTTTCCTATCAAGGAGCAATGAACCCTTTAGTTTGTTCCATGTATATTTCTTCTTTTAATTCACAATTTAGAAAGACAACATCCGTTTGACATATTTCAAGATTATGTAATGTCGCAATTACAATCTTGAATAGACGTGATCTTTGTAACAGGTGAATATTTGTTGAAAAGGTCAATACCTTCTTTTTGTATATATCCCTTGGCTATTAATATGACCTTGTTTTTGTCAATTGATCAATTAGATTTTAACTTCTTTTTTAAGATCCATTTGCAACCTAAAACGTTTGTTTTCCCAACAAAATTAATATTGTGCTATATTAATTTTGGAAGAAATATTGTATCTTGGGAGACTGATGTCTATTTGATCATGTTAGTACCAGTGCAGATGTGAAATTTGTCTTAATGAGATTTGCATTTGCATGCCTCGCTTCTTTTTATCTCATTCGAATTGCTACATGTTTTACGTTTGAGTAAGTCGTTTTGCTTAACTTTTAGCACATTCTATAATTTCGATAAATCGTTACTCTATCCATATTTGCATGCAAATTTTTTTTTGGTTAAAGGAATATAATTTATGCACAATAAAAAAATAATTTCTAGATGTTAATAACTCATTGTGAAAAATCTCATTCTGAGTTCAACTTTCATTGAGGGAACTGTACGTTGATCATAGCCCAGGTTCCTTCCTTTGGATTGAGACATGATTGACTCATTACTAGTTTTACGAGATTTTTTTTTTTTTTTTTTTCATGTTCCCTTATTTTTTAATCCACTATGGAAAGTCAAATGTAATGTATGTTTTGTAATAAAATCATCATTTTTATAGTTGGGATGTGTTGTGTACATTATGGACATGATGTACACATATAATTTTCCTTTATAATTTAGCAAAAACAAATCCGATTGCATAATATGAGTATCCTAGGAAAAACTATAGTATTATGCAAACAAATGATGTTTATCATTAATCTATGATTAATTTAAAAGCTAAATAATCACACAGATTGTGAAGTTGGCAGCAAGAGAACTACAATTCTAATAAATCTCAATACAGATAGTTAAACAAAATTTCAGTGATTTTAATATTACAATCTACTACATCAATAAGATCCAATCAAGTCCAGTATTCTAAAAATATATTGATAGAATAAAGCGAGTCCGCGTGCAAATTGGACCAATTTTAATTCATGCACCTTTCCTATGCAAGAATCAACTACTCAAATCACGTGAAGGAAAATACTAGTAACAAATATAGACATCAACAAAAACAAAAAATCATAAATTTATCCAATTATATAACTTTCTTATATTTTCCCACAAGATAAAATAAAAAATCACCAACATTTTTTAATTTGAATTCTTATGACACGACAACAGTCTAATAAACGGGGCGCCGTACATCTCCCTAACTAAGAAGTCGATTGTTTCTGAATTTCTCTCCCAAATGGTCCTTATGTAACCACATATCAAATTGGCAACGATGATTAGCAGTTCACACGAGAATAAAAAAGCCAGCAAAAGTGATAAGCTAGGATTTTGATTCTCAGAGAGAGAGAGAGAGAGAGAGAGAGGCGTCTGTTGACTAAAGAGCCGTCAAAGAGGAAAGACGGAAAAAAAAAAAGTCAAATATTGATGTACACGTGCACAGATATGGGTGATTGTACACATGACCCTACACCCGAGCCATTTCATATTCTTGTCTATATAAACCCCTTCTACCAAATGCATTCTGTTCATTATCATATATCTCATTTCACTAAATTCTTGGTTCTCTTCTTAACAAGATTTCGGAGAGAAATACATAGAAAACAGGCATTTCAGCCTGAGAATCAGCCATGGCAGGAGGAGGTTTCGCGGCGTCATCCGGCGCGGGTGGCACACAATTTGAGGCTAAGATTACTCCTATAGTCATAATCTCTTGTATAATGGCTGCCACAGGAGGTCTCATGTTTGGTTATGATGTTGGCGTTTCAGGTTAACTTTTTATATCTTTTCTTGATCTGAAATGTATACTATCTTCGTATTGACCTTTGAACTTCTTTTTCACACACAAACACTAGCATTCAACGTACCCTTAAAAGACTCTTTGATATCTGCACAATATTGTTTTTCTCGTTGATGCTTAGCATCAGTTTGAGTGATAATTATGTTGTACTAAATATAAATTTATTTAAATACGAAGTCAAATGATTGATTTAATTGGACCTATCAAGTATGGTAAACTAAATTGATGTTCTAACATGACTGATGGTAGATAGTATTATTCAATCTGCACACATATTACAAAAATCCGCATGTCTCACAGGAATAGATTGGTACACCTACCAGTTTATTAATATGCAAAATTAATAAGTTTAGTAGGTCAGTGTCTTCTAAAAGATCGACCCAAGTTGTCGAGCTTATGTCGTATTTGTGGTAGTCAAAATATTGTTTGCGCAATCCTTGACAAAAAGAAATTCATGTAGATTTTAGCCTACATTCAGCGCATATTTGTCTTTTATTAAATCAAAACATTTTTTTAAACTCATTTTCAACTATATTAAATCAAAACATTTTTTTAACTCATTTTCAACTATATAATCACACAATAAAATATTCTGCACGTAAACACAATTTTTTTCCTACTTTCAATCACATTCTCCAAAAATTACTATTCCAAAACTCGTTAATCCCCCCATAAAAAACTCTTTTTAATTGAAGTCTAAGTAGTGTTACTAGTTGTTTTTGAAACTATATGTAACAATCTTTTTCGTAGTCAACTGAAAGAAAATAATGACACTATTAATTATGAGCCACGCTTGGTGTACAATAAGAAAAAAAATGTTTCGATTTAATAAATTATGGTGTTAACCATGGTGTACAAAGGGTTTAACTCTTTTTGCTAACACTGATTCTGTCAACAAGGTGGGCACAAAAAATCTGTACAAATAGATAAAACCAAAAATTACAGCTTTGTCATTTTCCATTGCAATACAGGTGGCGTTACGTCAATGGATGATTTCTTGGAAAAATTCTTCCCAGTTGTGTATAGGAGGACAAGGGACAAGGGAATAAATAGTAATTACTGCAAATATGATAATCAAGGGCTTCAGATGTTTACATCTTCATTATACTTGGCCGGTTTAACAGCAACTTTCTTTGCATCATACACAACAAGAAGGCTTGGTAGAAGATTGACTATGTTAATTGCTGGGGTTTTCTTCATAGTTGGAGTCATTCTTAATGCTGCAGCTCAAGATCTTGCTATGCTTATTATTGGCAGGATTTTACTTGGATGTGGTGTTGGTTTTGCTAATCAGGTAATCTTAATTTATAAAATCAGTTATTTATGTATTTTAAAATTGAAGGGCCATACAAACTAACAACAAAATTTCGTCAATGTTTTAAAAACCAACCCGACCTTCGACTCGGAAAGAAGAAGGGGTCAATGATCAAAAAGTTAAACCGAGTTCGAATTGGGATCGAACCAGAGATTTACAAAAAGTTAAAAAGTATACATTTACCCAAAAAAAAAAAGTTATGCGTTTAAAATTTTTAAAAAATATATACATTTACATCTGTTGCACCGGTTAAATCGAGAACGTGTCATGGATTTTCCAAAAATCGGCATGTTTAATGGGTTTTGGGGTGAGTTTTTAATTAGAGGTTTTATAAGACTAATTAAATCGATTCTGATCCCGGTTCCAGTTTTCTCAATTGAAGTGCCCGGGCCAATCTGTTTTTCAAAACACTGATTTTCGTTCGGAATTTAATGTCCTGTCATTGTGATAATAGTTGTTAGTTCAATAGTTAAACAACTTCTTCGGTCACCTGTCGTGGTCGATTGCATTGATTAAATATAATTGCTTCTACTATACCGACATTAACAGCTGTCATTTTTTATTAATATTAAAAATATCTAACATATTAAATATATTGTAATTGGTTTTGTTATCAGTACATTTATATTTATAACAAAATAGATTTTTACAGATATAATTTATTATTTTGGGCGTAAGAATTATTTTCAATGTGGTTCAAAATTTTTGGGTAAAAGACCATGTCTCAAGGCCAACCAAAGGCCCTCAAATTAATTTATTTTGATTCTTTTAGAATCTTCTACTACTTTTAGTTATTGTCACGTTCAACCTCAGCCTTTACACTATTTTCTTGCTTTACATATACTTTAGGATTTACTTACTTACTCGTGATTAAGATTTTCAACTTGGGTTTCGTACAGAAAGGGCGATAGCAAGCCCACTTCACTTGGATTCATCGAAAAATAAAATATCACTACTCTAATTAAACGACCATATTTACAACAAATATTAACCATTTGGGTTGCCCCTCCCAAGTTACCATTATTTTTGCATCAATAAGATTTATTTTGATACTTGTTTTTTGGTGCTATTTGCAATTAGTCATATAAAAAGATGAAAATGTGACCATCTACAGCAGGCTGAGTGTGGATCTAAAGTGAATTATAAAAATTTTGAAAAGTCGACTTTAGTCTAATATTCTATATATATTTAAAATATCAAATGCTAATGATACACGTCTTCATCTCTGACTTTGCCAGTCAAATGTGAGCTTTAAAGTTTGAACTGTTTTGGGTATGAATTTCAGGCTGTTCCCTTGTTCTTGTCAGAGATTGCACCAACAAGAATACGTGGAGGTCTCAACATATTATTCCAACTTAACGTCACTATTGGCATTCTTTTCGCCAATCTCGTCAATTACGGCACTGCAAAGTAAGTCTCACAAATAGCACTTCTTATACACTTCAATTTTAGATAGCATCGACGTACACTATTTTAGACTTGAAAGTCGACCCATGCAATGACAAGTTATCTTACGTAGAACCTTTTAATCGATAGACAATGTAAAGCACAGTGCTAAACTAGTAAACCTTTTTTTTGAGCATAAGTAGTGCCTGAAAACCTCAACTAGACATAGATCATAGATGATTTATTTTTTAGTTATTGCCATTGTACAGGGGATTTTTTGTCAAGTAGTGTACAGTTTGCTGTGCCAGCACAGCACTTGATTGACACTTTTTTATTTTTCATGTTCTTATCTTCTTTATTCTTGACCAATACAAATATCTTTTCATCACAGAATTAAAGGAGGATGGGGTTGGAGGTTGTCACTAGGGTTGGCTGGAATTCCTGCACTTCTCCTTACAGTTGGTGCCATATTTGTAGTCGACACCCCTAACAGTCTCATCGAGCGTGGCCACTTGGATGAAGGAAAAGCGGTGCTAAGAAGGATAAGAGGAACCGACAATATTGAACCTGAATACTTGGAGCTTGTTGAGGCAAGCCGTGTTGCCAAACAAGTAAAACACCCTTTCAGAAATCTACTCATGCGAAGAAATAGGCCTCAACTAGTCATTGCTGTGGCTTTACAGGTATATATCTTTGCAAGAAATGTCTCAATTTTATATAACATGTCTATATATATCTTGGACCTTACTATATGTATATCAAGTCTTACATAATGGGTTACATAATACTATATAGCACTATATCGTTGGAAAGTTTAAAACACGGTCAACTTTTTTATGCAATTATTTCACTACACATCATTTTCTAGCACACTTTTTGGATGTCCTTTTTTGGACAAATAACATAATCCATATATCGTTTTAAATAAAAAATTATTTGAATGCTTGTTGCAGATCTTCCAGCAATTCACAGGAATAAATGCAATAATGTTCTATGCACCAGTGTTGTTTGACACTGTTGGATTTGGCAGCAGTGCTTCACTATATTCAGCTGTCATTACCGGAGCTGTCAATGTAGTATCCACCGCTGTTTCAATTTACTCTGTCGATAAATTGGGACGACGAGTTCTCTTGCTTGAAGCTGGCGTCCAAATGTTTCTCTCCCAAGTAATAATCGCGGTCGTATTAGGCATTAAAGTTACAGACCATTCGGAGAACCTTAGTAAAGGCTATGCCATATTTGTTGTGCTTATGGATTGCACATTTGAGTCAGCCTTTGCATGGTCTAGGGGGCCTCTTGGAGGGATCATTCCTAGTGAAATATTTCCTTTGGAAGCTCGTTCGGCAGGTTTATGGTTTGCACATTTGTGTCTGCCTTTGCATGGTCTTGGGGGCCTCTTGGATGGCTCATTCCTAGTGAAATATTTCCTTTGGAAACTCGTTCGGCAGGTCAAAGTGTTACAGTTTGTGTTAACTTGCTTTTCACTTTTGTGATTGCACAAGCCTTTCTCTCAATGTTATGCCATTTCAAGTATGGCATTTTCTTGTTCTTCTCTGGATGGGTTTTCATAATGTCACTTTTCGTGTTGTTTCTGCTTCCTGAAACCAAGAATGTGCCAATTGAGGAGATGACAGAGAGAGTTTGGAAGCAGCACTGGCTCTGGAAGAGGTTCATGGATGACTCCCTGGATGAGGAAAAGGCAAATGGTGAAGAGAATGTCAAGAAAAATGGACATGTTACTGGTTTTGATCCTAATTCTCAATTATAAAATATACAAAAAGAGATTTTTGTGGCATACTATATAAATGTAAGTAGATAGGAAACTCTAGTCGACTGAAACGGTCAGTGCGTAAACTATGTTTAAAGAATCGCCATGTTCTCATAAATGTCAAAATTTATGATACAAGTTCCAGTTTAAACAATAAATTTTCCTGCCAGGCACAAATCTTGCAGGGATTGATTGACATCTAATTCACCATGCCATAGAGCTTTGAAGTTTCTTGTGCTAATTATAGTATTTTAGCCATGCTCTCGTGTTGAGAGGGATGGTTCAGCAGATTAGTTACCATGTATCAAAAACTTAATATTAAAAATTTATGAACAACCTTCTAATTTATTGTTGATTAGCTACTAGGAAACATACAACACAAACCTGTTGATTTGTATATAGTATCGAGAATTTAATTTATGAGAAAATTCAAATATTATATGGGAATTATATTGACACTGCAATTTTTATTTGATACATCACATTTTAATTGCAATTAAGCTCTCCAATCTTTGCTCATTGTATCAATATTAACTTTTTCGTCGAATTCTTATCGACAACCGTCCATTAATAGGTGTGTCTCGTCCTAAATTATAATTTATATAAAAATATTTTGTTTTCATTCTTTGAAATGATGGCAAAAAAAATTGCATTTTTATTTATTTATTTTTAAAAATATGATGAAAAATAAGTTGTTTTACACAATTTTAATGAATTGTTGGACATAAACTATTATCAAATACAAAAATGTATTCGATTAATGACAAGTTTGATAATAAGAATAACATGAAAAATCATTAAGGATATAATTGTTATAATGAGCAAATATTAAAAACCTTAAGTACAATTAAAATGTAATGCAATAAATAAAAATTATGATATGATTATAATTACTCATATTATATATCTTCAACTAGGCAAGAATACGTCGCACAGTTGTTTTGCAATAATGTTTTATTTTTTCTATCTCGATAAATGTTTAAATAATAATAGTTAGTAACATTCTTGTGTGTATTGTGAGAGTGATTGTGTTCAAGAAAAATGTTTAGATTTACAGAGCGAGCTTAAATTAGTTAAAGATAAATGAAAATTCTACAAATTATCCCCACTCTAAATATCAGTAAGCACCAGACCAAATGATTTGGGGCAAATCATTGAGGCATATCTTGGGGTTTACTTCCAAGATTTAAGAATTCTTATAGAAATTATACCAAATCATACTTTCAAATATGTGTATTTCAACCTGAGCTAGTTTAATCTTCATTGGACGATATCCTTTCTCATTTCTTTATTCCTTGTACGATATTGTATACCATGGAAGTTAGCACAACATCCAATATTGACCTAATATAGTGCATTGTGGAAATTTAGCCTGAATTTGAAACCCTTTTTTTTTTTTTTTCATTCTATTTCTCATTCTTCATTTCAACCACACATTCTATCAATAAAATAATATTACACATAAACCCAAAAATTCTCTTTACTTTTTAACCACATAATCTTCCATCAATCACTATTCCAAAAATTTTTTCTACTAATGGCCACCAAATTTTACATTTAGCCTATGTTTGAAATCCATTTTTTTTCATTCTATTTCTCATTCTTCATTTCAACCACACATTTTATCAATAAAATAATATTACATATAAACCAAAAAATTCTTCTTACTTTTTAACCACACAATCTTCCATCAATCACTATTCAAAAAAAAAAAAATTCACCCAAAATGGGTGTCAAACAGGGGCTTAGTACGACACCAAATATTGACCTACATTAATTATACATTTTATTTGAACCAAAACTAAAAGGTCGTTGGGAATTTGTTTCTATTCTAGTGTGTATCTTGGAATTAAAGCAATGACTAAATGACTAGTTGACAGCTTAGGTTTTGAGATTAACAAGATGAGAAAAACGTTAGGACTCAAGATTTCTTAGTTCTCTGCCTTTATTTTTTTAGACCAAGTTATGAAATAGTTGACGTGTTTATTCAGCAGAAGAACTTCTATCAATCAATTGAAAACCTCTCTCAAACAAATTCAATTCTACTTAAGTATATAAATTTACTATATCTCTATGAGAGTTTTAACTTACATTTATTCACAAATAAATTTATTCACTACCATAAAAAAATATAACTGCCTTTTATCTAAAATTTTGATTTTTATATTTGATCTGAATTAATAATTTATCCTCTTGGCTCATCATCGTTCGCACAAATAAATTGTTGGCAGATAATTAATTGCATAAATTCCAATAGTAAAAACAATAGTCAATATTCAAAAAAAAATCAAATCAAATCTTCAATGGATTTTGCCACTTTTTTAGAAGAAATTTAATAGATGCAATGACATAATTCGAGATTGCGCAGATAATTTGATGAAAAGGTGACAGTGTTTAAAACAGTCAAATAATAAAATGTTATGTAATTTTATAATAAGACTTATATCAAGATATTTTGCACTATAGCATGATTCATCTTCAATTATTAAAATCAAGGGTTCAAACTAAGTAAGAATGTTCATACGAAACTCGCAAATGTACTTGATAGTTGACAACTAATAGATTTAGTGAATTAAGAGTATCGTCCCACAAAGAATAATTTTCAATTCAAGTGTACTAGTTTTGTATTAAATTTGAATTATATAAACAAAAGAGAGATTTTGATTTGATTTTATGCTAAACTATCTACAATAGCGGTAAAAAGTGTTTTTGTATCAAATTATTGATGATTGTATTGGATTTCGAATCTATCATTACTATCTATTTCAATTTTTGATTTATAATCTAATTTATTTCATACATTCTTGACAAGCAATAAAGTTATAATATACAATTTTCTATTTCAAGACCAATTAAAATTATTCTAACCACAATCCAAATCTATTCATTACCCGAATTCGAATGATTAGAATGCATTAAATTTTAGATTATCTATATGATTGCATACGTGATAAATATTATTTCTAATATCTATTGCACATAAGTTAAATTTGTTGCGTTTTAAACTTATTGTAAGTCTTCAAATGCTACAACAAGCAACTTATTATATAATGGTGACCAATAAATTAAATAATGCAAATCAAAAAATACAAGAAATATTAAACTATTATTTTTGAATTAAAATAAATAAATAATAGAGTTCATCTTCATCGAATACAAAAATAAATCTAGCTTGCATGCTTTTAAATAAATTACGAGAAAAATACTAGAAAAATATCATCCAAATCATGAAAGAATGTAAGAAATCTTGTTATTCGACTCCAAGATTAAATTCTTCAAAAACTTGATATAATTGGCTTCAATCCCTTGCTAGGATTTGATCTTCTCTCAAAATATAGCAATTGGCTCCTTGTTTTTTATGAATTTTATGATATTTTGTGTATAAAGAGATAAGAGAGTTCCTCCGATGTTTTGATGTTGTTTTGTATTTATATGAGTTGAAAATTTGGATTAAAATTGCGTACAACTTCAAACAGGTCATTGTAGCGAGGCCCTTGAATTTAGCATGCGCGGTTGTGCTAGCCAACTGATTTTCTCTTGGGACATTTTTACTTGAGCCGACACAGTCACGCAAACTTTCCTCGTGCGTGCACTTGTTCTTGTGTTTTCATTTTTGAACAATTTTCGGTATTTTGATCATGACTTTCTTTTTAATATCCGATTGAACTGATTCAAAGTACATTGGATAGCTAACTCAAAAGAATACAATTTTTCTAGAAATGTAACTTTTCCAATTCGAACGTTTTTTATTTCAAAAATGGGTCTCAATATGATGCTGAAAACTTGGAACATAATTTTTTCGGTTGAAAATTGATTTGTGGAAATCATTTGACTATGTTTTCCCTCCACTGACCTCCAATGGCATCCAATCGATATTAGGTGGTCTTCAATCATCATTTTATGGTCTGGATCAACTATTGTATATTTGCATTTTGATTCTCGAACTTTAAATTACTTTCATTTTTGCCCTTTTTTTATTTATTTCTTTCAATTCCACTAATTTACATTGAATTTAACCTCCCAAACAAAATTAACACATAATTACGTTGTAAGTTATCAAAATTAGTAACAATTGGTGTCATTTAATAGCCCTTATAAGTGTATAAAATATACTTATCGAACAACCTCAGACTTGAACAATTGCTTGTCCTTAAAAATAGACTTAGACTTAAAACTATTTTTTTAACAAACATGGTTAGATAATCTACCATTTATCTCACAATTTATTACTTCTTCTCTCGTGAGATGCATATCTTCAAACTTATTTTTTTTGACTTTTTTTCCCAAAAGATTGAATTTATATACTAATCTTTACCCTATCTAGTTTGGTTGGAATTGCAACTCAACATATCAGCGAATGAGGATTCTCTCTACTTTTTTATTTCTTCAACAATTAAGAATCAACTAAGCTTATAATCTCTTGTCAAATGTCCAATTCTCTTAAATAAGTTTTTAAGGCTTAACCAAGGTATGTACTATCTTTTCCATTTTTTTTCATCTAATTTTTTTCACATCTTATGTGTGAATTTCTTTCCATTAAACTCTCTAAATGACCATTGTAGTGATCTTTTGGCCAATAACTTCTAAGTCAAATGACCATAGGGTACCAGACTTCAAATACTTTTGTAGGATTAATCACTCGAGTCATAAAGGTTACGAAGAGACGTTTCACAATGAAACAAAATTTTTTCCTTTTTTTCTTTTTCGTCATGCTTAGTGCAATGCCCCTTATTAAATATTTATTTTAAAAATTGACCCATAACTCATGATTTTCATCTAATTTTTATCTTCTTGACCTTAGACAATCCACACAAATTGTAGCACACATTGAATCCACACCTATATCAATGTCTTTCTATAACAGATCAACCACCCCAAATTATTATAAAATTGGTTTAAGAATACATAGTTTAATGTTATTTTGATTTAGTATCTAAGGTTCACTATTTTCAGCCTATTCAAAATTTGAATCAAATTAATCATTCATGGCGCAAAACATAAATCTTTTGCACAAAAATATCAAGTTTCATACGAATAAACCCCAACATACAACTTTTTTCACAATTTATAGCTCAACATATGATTTCAAATATATGTATCGTAGTGTATAAAATTATCTAACCTATACAAGCACATTAAAGTAATAATTAAACTAAAAATAAATATTTTTTCAAATTTTCAGATTTTTTTTCCACTTGAATAAGCACACAAAACAGTAAAAATAGACAAAAACTTCATATTTTTCTATCCCAACTTAAAACAGACATTGTCCTTAATATTGTAATAGATTTCAAATCCGTCTATTGCTATTTATTTCAATTTTGTAAGCTAATCTAGTTCATACATTCATGACAATCGATCCTAATCAAGACTCGAATATATTCTTAGCCCGAATTCTAGTGACTAAAATGCATTAAATTTTGGATTTTTAATATGATTGTACACGTGAGAAATGTTATTTTTAACATCTATCGCACATATGCCAATTTTTCTGCGTTCTTATTGTAAGTCTGACAATATTAAAACAAGCAACTAAATATCTAATTGGTTTCCAATCAATTAAATAATGAAATAGATATGCAAAATTAATCAAGAAATAGTAAACTAATGGTCTTTAATGAAAATGAATAAAAAATATGATTCATCTTCATCCAATATAAAAAGAATCTAGAAAACATATTTTTAAATAAATTATAAGAAGAATAATAGAAAAATATCATCCGGATCATGAAATAATGCAAGAAATCCTGTTCTTCGATTCCAAGGTTGAATTTTTCTAAATCTTGATTTAATTGACTTCAATTCCTTGTTAGGGTCTGATCTTCTCTATCAAAATATAGCAATTGGTCCCTTGTTTTTGATGAATTTTATGATATTCTTGTATATAAAGAGGTGAGAGAGAGTTGCTTCCATGTTTTAATGTTGTTTTGTACTTATAGGAGTTGAAAATTCAGGTCAAAATCGTGTACAATTCGAGACGAAGAAAAGTTTCACATCAAATAGGTAATTGCAACAAGGCCCTTGAATTTGCCCCGCGTGGCCTCACCAGCCAACTGATTTGCTCTTGGGACATTTTTGCTTAAGTCGACACGACCACTCAAGCTTTCCTCAAGTGTATGATTCACTTCGCGTATTTTCGTCCTTAAGCAACTTTCAATATTTTGGTCATAACTTTATCTCTAAATACTCGATTGAGTTGATTCAAAATACATTGAAAATCGAAATAAAATGGCTACAATTTTTATAGAAATATAATATTTCTAATTTGAACGTTTTTTATGCCAAAAATTGGTCTCTATATGAGGTTGAATATCTGGAGCATAACACTTTCGGATTAAAATATTTGTGAAAATTCTTTAACTATATTTCACTCTCTTGACCTCCAATTGCATCCAATTGATCATACATGATCTTCAATCATCGTTTTATGAGCCAAATCAACTATTCGATGTTTGCACTTTGATCCCTGAATTTTGAATTTATTTCATTTTCGCCTATTTTTCGTTCATTTCTTCTAATACCACCAATTTACATTGAATTCAACTTATCGAATAAAATTAACACATAATTAAAATTAACACAAAGTAATAAATTATCAAAATTAGTAATAATTCGTCTCATTTAATGGCGCTATTAATGTATAAAATACACTTATCAAATAAATTAGACAAAATTTGTCGGACACAAGTAATAAATTGAAAACATCACGGGCTCTTAGAAGAAAGGAAAAACAAATTGACATTCAATCTTGGACAAAACTTGAAACGTTCTTCATTTTTGAAATCTCCCAAAACCCTAGACTTTTTTTTTTAATGTTTTTCTCTCAAAATCTCTCTAATTCTCCAACCCTAGAAATGTTATAATGTGTAGTATATATAGGTTCCATTTGAACCTCGAAAATCATGCTACAAAAATCCCCAAGTACCCTTATAATTCTAGGCCCCTATTTGGTACACATTAAAATTTTCATTCTCATTTTTCTACTCATTTTCAACCACATATTGTTCAATAAAATAATATATTTCATCATATCAATAACTTTTCTTTCTTTTTCAACTACAAATTCTCCATCAATCTACTATTTCAGAATACATTCTTCCAAAATAATGTGGCTCAAACGCACCCTAGAATTAAACTCATATATGGATACTAGAAATAAGAGCCTTGAGGCCGCAAATTCTGTGTAGTAAGTAACCGCACTTGGAGACCTCCACTCGCAGTCAATGTAAATCCTAGGAACAAAAAGTTTAATCTTCCATAATTTGATTTCAAAAATAAAAGATATTTGATGAATATCCATAACTCGGATAAATTAGAAGAAAGTTGGGTACAAATCTTAATCTTGAATATATTAAATGATTTTGGACGACATATTCTTCATTTTTAAAATCATCCTATTATACAAGAAATCGAAAATTTCACAAAGAATACCAAAACCCTTTCTCTAGAGTTACAACCCAAAACTCATCATTATCAAAGTATCACAAATCTATGGGGCTCGGTGCATTGCACCCTTTTATACAAATCAAAAACCTCAAACCAAACCCTCAACAGTCTTTCGACGTTACTTCTATGAACCAAAGTCATGACACCTAATATCCAACACTCGCTTCTCACCATAAGAATCACGAAGACTCAATATCACTCAAAAATTAGAAGAATTACGAAGACTCAATATCACGAAGGGAACTCAAAGTATAGAGTGAGACTAAAAAAGTCACTCAAAAATTAGAAGAATTACGAAGACTCAATATCACGAAGGGAACTCAAAGTATAGAGTGAGACTAAAAAAGACTATTCCAGAAGCCTCAAGAAAAACAGACGGCAAAAGTGATTAGGGCAAGTACACAAGGCCATATTTATACAACTAACCAGAGTCTTAGATCTTCAAATGGTGATCAACGGTCTAGAACAGCTGAGCGATTTCACAGATTAGGGGCAACTAGAGTCACACTTCCTAAATGCGATTTAGACCATGTATTGGTCTTGGGATTTGGGGTCCTCAATGTGTCATCAAGCAATGGATATTAGAATTAGTTGATGGGCTATGCTCAATTTCATCATTGCCCACATGTTGGACTGGATTGGCATCACAACTTGACTCATCCAAACCTTAATGTTTTCACTCCAAAATGTGTTATGTAATGATATATGATGTTGCCCTTGTGTTGCGAGGCAACATATATAAAAAGGGGCTTGAAAAAGCAAAAACAAAATGAGCTAGAGTCGAAAAATCATATTTCTAAAGAAAACTTGATTTTTTTTTGTATTGTGCATGCTCACAAGCCCAAGGGTTGGCGGATACATGCCAAGCCCCGCCACGCCCAAGTTCGGATGGATGGAACAAATAAAAGCACTTATTTGGACAAGTGAAGATTCTCAATAATTTTGTATGCCCCAACCATCAAAGCTATCACTAGGCAAGTCTAACCTTCTATTCATTTAAATCCCCAATTTGTAGTCTCCCAAGCTTGGTCAAGCTTTTAGTGCTTCTTTTATTTCATGTACATGCTTTTTTTAAGAGATATTTTATTTGATGTTCTTGTTGAGATCTTTTATAGGGTAGCATTCATTCATGTAAACATGGCAACTTTTTTTTTTTTTTCTTTTTTATGATGGTTAGTGCAATGGCTTTTATTGGGATTAGAGTCCCAGTATACGATTAATATGCAACTTCAACTACTAAACACAGATAATTCATGCACGAAAATTAATTTTTATCCAAATAGTCACATTTATTGGCTCAACCATCTCGAAAATTATTCTCACAAATAGGTTGAGTAATTTATTTTATTGGATATAGGATATTCTATCATAATTTGCAACCTAGTAATACCAACTCAGTAATCCATCATATTTACACAACATTTTGAAAACATAAGCAACCATTGGAAGTGGATACGTGCTTACTAATGCTCATAGGGTCTCGCATGGATAATTGGGATATGAAAAAAGCGGTGTCATAATTAAGTTATATACCATAAATCAGATTATATTCAAACATAAACTACTTCCTCCATCTCATTTATATACGTTGATTTTGTTTTTTACACAAATTAAATTTTTTTATTTAATATAATTGAAAAAAAAACTTTTTGCAAAGAATTTTCCTAGTTTACTCTTATTTATTTATCAACAATTAATAATAAATAATGTGTTTTTGTCCATGTTTCCAAGAAGAAGTAAGAAATGTGTGTATGTATTTTAATATTTCCAAGAAGGCAAATTAAAGTTTGTACAATTTCAAAATTAAGTGGGAGGTATTGATTATAATTAGGCAAATTAAATAAGAGTGTATTAGTAAACGAACAAAATAAATAATTTCTCAATGAAGAAACGAGACTATATAAATAGGATAAGAAAAGAAGGAAAGCCAATCTATATAAATTGGACATAATGTGTATTAATTAGTCGAAAAGGCTATCC
>CAIGRB010035724.1:2340-32461 GCA_903798255.1 Fraxinus quadrangulata | reverse complement strand
TCAAAAATTTTCATCTATCATTTGAGCTATCATTTATTATTTTTCTTTGAATTGTTGGCCTCTCTTAGTACTTAATTTTTTTGTATTATTTATCAAGAAAAGAATTTCATTGTAAAATCACTTTGATAAAGTGTGGGTCGGGTTGAAGTCCCTTAAAGATTAACATTATTTAAGGATCGGTGCTTCTTGTTGTAAGTCACCGTGTGAGTCATATTGAGGTCCCATAAAGCTCAATAGTGTGGGTTGTGTTGAGGTCCCGTAAAGCTCAACATTGTATAAGAATTGGTGTCCCTTGTTTGTAAGTTATCGGGAGCATTGTAAAGGGTTGGATTGCACCATAAGTCAATCAACATAATGAAAAGGCTTTGCTCGTGTTGAAGATCTTGGTAACAGAGGATGTAGATCATTACTTTTGATCGAACATCCACAATTATATCGTTTGCATCCCCTCCCCTTCTCTCTCTCTTTCTCTCTCCCCCCTCTCTCTCTTTTACTTATCGCTTTTATATTTGTACTTACTATTTGAATTAATCTATTTAGTCTTTACTTGTTTGAATTTAGATTAATTCTTCAAAAAAGTTTTAAAAACCAATTCACCCCCCTCTTGGTTAGTTATTCTTGGGCTATCAATTCATCCTCGTCAATACAATTTTGTGATAGTTGGGAAATTATGACCAAAGTTGTTAGCGATCTAAATCGTAGAAAGCATACATTAGAAGAAAGATTACAAATTCTTAAAGACGAAATCTCTTGATCTCAATGGATCATTAATAGATATCAAAATGAAATTCTCCAATTACAAGACATTTTGGAAAGACTTATTTCTGAAAATATTGTTGAAAGACACATCTCTAAATATATTGCTTCTATAGGTAGAAATTAGTCAGACATAATAGAAAGACTTATTAAACTAACAGATTCTAAAGCTGCAGGGGAACAAAAGACTTTATACGAATTAGAACAAAAAATCGGTGATTGTTCTAAAATTGATCGAAAATCTATAAAGAAATCGGTCGTACCGGAAATAATCGATTGTTCCTAAATTCTAAGTTATTATCATAACGAGGATGGATATCTTCTTAAAACATGGCCCCAAATATGAATCATCCATTAAAAATTCAGTTTTTCTTAGACATAATTATCCTACATTTCCTTTGATTATATTGTTTTTGAAGAAGACCTTTTTTACCCAGCCTTACAATTTCGTATGATAAATACTTTATATGTTCTAAACAGATTTTTCAGATTTTTTCCATCAAAACTTAAACAAATTCTTGATCAGTTAAAAAATCACCCTTTAATGAACCAATATATTTCTAGACCACCTCGTGTAAATAATGGTACAATAATACTAGCTTATCATTATATTATAATATATGAAGAAGCCAAAAGATTTAAACCCTCTTCAAAGACAAATGCCAAAATAAAAATTAGACTGATTGATTATGAAAGATGGATCTCAGAGACAGTGGTAATGATAGAAATTCAAAATAATAATTACAGACTTGTAGTACAATGGAATAATGAAGTTATTTTCTATCAAGAACATCTCGCTATAGAAGTTAAAATATTAAGAATTCCAACCCCGAATTTTTAGCAAAAAGAATTATATCTGGTGGCTTTTCAAGAAACAAATGGTGAATTATTGGAAAACAAATCAGATACTGAAGAAGAAGAAGAATACATATCTGATGGCAAAAATAATGAAATGGACGCAAATATAGAGGAAGCCTACATAGAGATGATTTGCAATAATTCAAAAAGAAGAAGGAACATAAAGATAAAGATAAAGGAATAACTATTATTGAAAGGCAATGATAATTATCAATGCAAAAAGTAAAAAAGGAAAAGCGTAAAGACAAAGGAATCTATTATGTTCATAATCTGTAAAGATATACAATATATCTTTAATTATATATCATACACCTATAAAGATGCTCATTTTCTTTTTTGAAGTTGATGTGATGTACCAGCATCTACTTCTCTAAAAAAGTCAAATGTGTTTCATACCAAAAACATATCAAAAAATAAATAAAAATACAAGAGTACACTACAACATCTCTCTCACAAATCGTTGTAAATTCAAAGACTTTGCTGTAAATTCAAAGGCTTCTAATTAAAGTCAGTTATTTTATACTTCCATTTTTGTTCTTTTATTTATCTTTCGGGCAAGGCCTAAAAGAGAAAATATCAAGTAAGCAATTAATTTATTTTTAAAAAATATTATAATATTTTCTTTTCAAACATAATTCTAATGCTATTAGCCTCTTTATTCTTGATTCCTTGATTAAAAGATAAAGTAATCATCTGAGTTAAGTCGGATGTATTGTATCCTGATTGAAAGAGTCTGTTTTAGCCTTTTTAAATATGATGAAAATCTTTTTGATTAAAATCTTAAACCTTTCTTAGAAGGTAAAGAAAAAAGTTAAAAAAATAAAAAATAAAATAAAATTGAGGTCTTCTGAAAAAATTGATTTGCTAAATAGTAAAGTACTCTAAGATCATTACAAAAATATTGTTTCAAATTTTTTCTATTTTATGCCATTAAATAGGTATACTCCGTCTACTCTGCTTTGTGGTTCATTATAAAGTTTTAATGAATTCATTAGTATTTCAAAATATATTATTTCAAAACTCATTTTCAACCACACATTCTTTATTAAAATAATATTTTTTATCACATCAATAATTTTTCCTTACTTTTTAACCACATATTTCTCATCATGTCACTCTTTAAAATACATTATTTCCTCAATAATATCTATCAAACATGCCCTAAAAGGCAAGTTTCATAATATAAGTGAAGTAGGCCCCAACGTAGAAAAATTAGAAACTTATTATGAAAAGAGAGAAAAAGAAAAGGGAGAATAAAAATCAATAGATTTTTGTGTATTATAATGAGAACCAATGCCCTATATTTATAGTGAATGATTAGGGATACATATGATATTAATTTCTAGGGTTATACAATTGTTATTTACCAATAACTTACCATTTATAACACTCCCCCTTAAATGATACATTACAAAATATCTGGATCGTTAAAATCATGTTTAATAAAAACTCAATGGGACAAAAAAATCAAACGAAAGAAAAATAGTACAATTTTTTTGGAGTATTAAAAATAAATGTTGTCTCATTAAACCTTGTTAAGAAAATTCAGTGGGATAAAACCTAAGCGAAGGAAAATGAGTACAACTATTTCCCACGATGTTGATCGTTGAAAATCTTTGAATCAACGCATTCCAATCTTGTGAACAAATTTCTTGAATTAGATGTTGGCAATGATTTTGTAAATAAATCAGCCACATTGTCACTTGAAAGAATTTGTTGAACATCGATGTTGTCATTCTTCTAAAACTCGTGCATATGAAAGAATTTTGAAAAAATATGCTTCATATTATCACTTTTGATATAACATCCTTTTAGTTGTGCAATACATGCAGCTTGTCTTTATACAAAAATGTTGGACTATCTTTTGTTGAAAGTAACCCGTATGATGCTTGAATATGATGGGTCATGTTCCTCAATCATACAGATTATCAAACTGCTTCATGGATTGCTATAATTTCAAAATGATTTGAGAATGTTGCTGTCAAGGATTGCTTCACAGATCTCCATGATATAGTTGTTCCTTCACGTGTAAACATATATCCTATTTATGATTTAACTTTATGTGTGTCAGAGAGATAACATGTATCTGCATATCACACTAAAGCAGATCCTAACTTTTGAGAATAATACAATCCCAAATCAATAGTACCATTTAGGTAACGAAAAATATATTTAACATAATTCTAATGTCTTTGTGTTGGTGTAGAGCTATATCTTGCAAAGAGATTTATAGAAAAAACTATGTCGGGTCGAGTACAGTTTGCAAGTTAATACTCCAATGCACTAAGATATGACACTTCAGGACCAATAATCTTTTCTNATGCACTAAGATATGACACTTCAGGACCAATAATCTTTTCTCCATCTTCAAGTGGAAGGAAATGATCATTTTCACATCAAGTGATCGAACAACCATAGGTGATGCTAATTGATATGATTATCCATATAAAAGCATTTTTAAGACTGATGTGAACCCACGTAGCAATTGTACTACGGACCCACGAAAAATTAGAACAAACCAAGAAAGTCAATAATCAACGTGTGAAAAGCTAAACCTAATCAATAATTGAACCAAGAACCAAAACAATCACTAACAATATCTTGACCCGAAATCACAAAACTTATGAACCTTATTTTGAATTTGCAAAATACCACAAGAATTTAATTCTTGATAAGTTCAAAATTAAACAATGAAGAACGAGAAGAAAGCAAATTAGCATCACGATAATAATCTCAATAATTGTGTGTTTTTCAATGAATATAATAAATCCTATATATAGGGAACTCATCAAACCTAACTAAAAATGAAATTTAAGTTTTAAAGATATAAAAATATATCATACAAGAGTTTTAACTAAAATAGAAGATTACGCGAAAATTGAAAAAAAAAAGACGTCCAGAATGAACTATGCAGCCGCATAGTGTAACTCTATGCGGTCACATAGATCAACTGAAAAGGCCCTATTTGGTTGCGGTATAGAGGCACGAGATCGCATGTCTGTTTATGCTATGCAGTCGTATAGTTTCTCAGAATGGCTTCCTCGATCGCTACTTGAACCAAGTTAATTCATTTGGTTTCTTCTTTTGAGCTCAGCATGAAACTTGTTTGCTTGCTTGTTATGATCGACATTTCGTCCACCGTAGCTTAAGCAAGCAATTTCATAGCTTCGTTAACTCGCTTTGCTCACGACCTAGTCATAGATCCTCCTTCAACGATCAATGAATCCTTGCCCGGACTTGCTCTCATATCATGGGTCTCATCATCCCCTCTCTTTTCAAAATGATTCGTCCTCAAATCCGTACCTGCATCAAAGAGAGAAAGATCAGAAACATTAATGGTAGCCAAAACATTATATTCACCTGGAAGATCTAATTTGTAGGCATTGTCATTGATCTTTTCAAGGATTTAGAATGGACCATCTCCCCGTGATTGCAGCTTCGACTTTCTTTGTTATGGAAAATGCTCTTTCCTCAAGTGCAACAAAACCCAATCTCCTAGTTCAAATGTAACGCGTTTTCATCCCTTGTTTGCTTGAGAGGCATAATGCTTTTTTTTTCTCAATTTACAACCTTACCTTTTCATGGAGTAATTTAACCAAACCGGTCTTCTTCTTTCCATCTAAACTACCATTTTCATCCACGGGTAAATGAATTAAATCCAAAGGTGTTGGTGAATTAAAACCATATACAATTTCAAAAGGTGAGTAAGAAGTAGTAGAATGCATGACCCTATTATATACAAAGTCTATAAATGGCAAGCAATCCTCATAACTCTTTAAATTCTTATTAACTATAGTGCGCAACAATTGTATCATAGTTCGATTAATTACATCAGTTTGCCCATCCGTTAATAGGTGACAAGTAATAGAAAACAATAGCTTGGTTCCTAAATTATTCCACATAATTCTCCAAAAATGACTGAAGAATTTAACATCTCTATCCAATATAATACTTTTAGGAATCCCATGTAAACGCACTACTTCCTTAAAAAATAGGTACGCTATATTGGGGCATCGTCGATTTTATGACATGGAATGAAATGTGTCATCTTACTAAATCTATCACCACCACAAATATAGAATCCCTTCATTGTTTAGTCCTATATAAACTCAACCCAAAATCCATAGACAAATCAACCAATGGTTCACTAGGAACATGTAATGGCATATATAAACATTGTGGTAAACCTTAGATTTTACCTTTTTACAAGTGGTGCACCTACTACAAACTCGATCAACATCTACTTTTATTTAGGACCAATAAAAATGTTCACTTAGCATCTATAAGGTCTTCTTAATCCCAAAATGACCCATTAGACCTCCACTATGTGCGTCACATACTAATAATTCTCTCATTGAACATTAGGAACACGTAACTTATTTTTTCGAAATAAATACCCATCATACCTAAAGAATCTATCCATAGCACCCTTATCACATGATTCGTATATATTAGAAAAATATGGATCATTAGTATACATGTCCTTAACATATTCAAATCCTAGCAATTTATAACCTAAAGACGATAGAAGTATGTACCTCCTTGACAACACATTCGTTACCACATTTTCTTACCTTGTTTATACCGGATCACATTTTCTTTTCCTTGTTTGTACAGAATAACAAATGGGAATGTCTCGATGAACACCATCCACCTTGCATGTATCTTGTTTAGTTTGCCTTGACTTTTAAATGCTTCAATGACTCATGGTCGGTGTGAATCACAAACTCCTTTGGCCTCATGTAGTGCTGCCACGTCTCCAAATCTCGAACAAGTTCATACAACTCCTTGTCATATGTAAGATAATAGATAGCTGATCCACTTAGCTTTTCACTAAAGTAAGCTATTGGTCTTCATTCCTTCATTAAGATGCTCCAATACCTATTCCTGAGACATTACATTTAATCTCAAAAGTATTGTTAAAATTAGGTAATAATAAAATCGCTGCGATACACAACATATCCTTAATAGTATTAAAAGCATGTTCTTGTTCAACGCCCCCATTCAAATACTACACTTTTCTTTATAATCTCCGTGAGTGGTGTGGCAAGTGTGCTAAAATCTTTTACTTGCCTATAGAAACTAGCTAACCCATGGAAGCTTTTTACTTCAGTTATACTTTTAGATGTTGGCCACTCCTTGATGACTTTGATTTTCTGCACATCCACTTCAATGCCCTTAGCACTAACGACATAACCAAGGAAAACAACAAAATGTACACTTTCTAAAATTAGCATAAAATTGTTCGTCTTAAGACTACAATCACACATTTCAAATGTCCTATATTTTTATTTAAATCATTACTATATACTAATATGTCATCAAAGTAAACTACTAAGAATTTACCTATGAATGCACGTGAAACATGATTAATTAATCTCATAAATGTGCTAAGTGCACTACTAAGTCCAAATGACATAACTAATCACTCATATAACCCATATTTAGTTTTAAAAGCGATTTTCCATTCATCTCCTTCTCTCACCCTAATTTGATGATAATCACTTTTAAGATCATTTTTACTAAATATGCATGATCCATGTAATTCATCTAGCATATCATCTAACTTAGGAATATGATGACGATACTTTATCGTTATATTGTTGATAGCCATGCAGTCGATATACATCCTCCAAGTTCCATCTTTCTTTGGTACAAGTAGTACGGGATTATTATGATAAGTCGGCCTGTTTGGAATGACAACTCCAAGTACAAAATCAATTTGATGTTCAATGCCTCGAATGGGTGGTAGCCCATTAGGCATGTCTTCCGGGAACACATCTTCGAATTCCTGCAACAAAGAAGTAGCCAAATTGGGGAGGGGCATGTTAGATTCCTCAAGATTGATGAATGACTCATTATAAACTAACAAGATCATAAGTTGGTTCTCAATTACTGCCATCTTCAACTCACTCCCTTTTGCAAAGAAATTCACTTTCAACTTTTCTCTCATTTCATAAGACTCTTTTACTTTTCTCTCTTGTGGCTCTACTCTTTTTTTCTCATGTTTAGCTACCTTACTTTTTCTCTCTTGCTCTCGTGTTGTAAAAGGTCAATCTCACTCCCCTTTTAAACTTGATTTGATATCCATACACTTGTTGTGGTGTCAACAGTGTAAGATTAATAGATTTCTCATCCTTTTTTAAAGCGTACCTATTTTTGCTGTTGATGTGTCACCTCGTATGAAATATGTTATCTCTTTATTTTTCCAAGTCATCCACTTTGATTTGAGCACTAAGAGCTCATCGTGTAACCAATAGCTCTCCCACTGCATACTCCACTTTCTCACCATTGCTAGCTTCTTCCAATCTCGGCATGTCATCATATTTAACGTCATTATCACTAACCACTTCTCCATTGTCCCATAAGATCATCGTCTTTGTTTGGATATTGAGAAGTAATGTGTCCCGATCCCAAGCACCTAAAACACTTGAAACAGCCACGTGACCTTTATTATTATTAGATGGTTGGGGATCCATCTTGGGCATATATGTCTTGCTAGGAACTTCATCTTTTTCATTTGGTAGCTTAATCCTACCTTTTGAAACAGCCATATCAACTTTATTATTATTATCTCACTTCAGTTTCCAAAAAAAGTTAGAACCCGAAGAGCCCGATGAATACCTCGATGTTCCATTTCTCTCCAATTGCCTTTCCAACTTTATAGCTACATATAGCATGTTTTCTAACTCCACATATGCTGCAACTCTACCACATTAGCTATATCCCTATTCAAACCATTTAAAAATCTGGCCATGGTGGCCTTCCTATCCTCATCAATATTTGCTCTAATTATCACAATCTCCATTTCCTTGTGATAATCCTCCACACTCGTAGAATCTTAGTAAAGACTTTACAATTTTTGATGAAGTTCCTAATAATAATGATCAGGCACAACCTCTTCCTCGTGATAGCCTTCAATTCTTCCCAAGTATTAATAGGCCTCTCATGGTTCCTCCTCCTAGATATTACTACTTGATCCCACCAAATAATAGCATAATCAGTGATGTTACCCATATTTCTATCAATACCATCTCCAACAAGATCTCTACCTCTCCAACAAGATCTCTACCCACCAAATTCCTCATTAATATCACTATCCATTTCCCAATCACTAGCATATTCCGCTCTACGGTCCCGCCTTCCTTGCCTCCTTGCATTAGGAATTTCTCTAAATTGTTCCCGACGTAAATTAGCAAGCAATGTGTCTTGCCTATCCAATCCGTCTCCCACATCCTCAAACGACCTTTCGAACCACCGTATCACATCATCCGACATATTGACTTGATTATCCTTCTCGTTTGAAGTAGAACCATCCATGTCAGACATCTTAAATCTATTTTGATATTTGCCTCACATGTATACGCTCGTGTATAACTCAAATAGGCTTTTTCCATCTACTAGTCTTACCACTCCGTCTTTTTCCACTCAATGCTTTCTTGCAAGTGCTTCAAAAAATTAATTCGATCTCAATCAAGATTTTAACCCTTGTGGAGTCCAAACAAAGAATTGAGTAAGGAAAGTGATCTATAATGACTTAAGAAGTAGGAATTAACTTTGAATGAAACGCTATGCATGAATTAAAAAAATATTCAAAAATGAACTTGTATGCTGCTGGCAATTTTTTCCCTAATTTTCCTTTCTTTTGTATTTTATTGATTGGAGAACGCGAAGAATTAAAAAAAAACACTCAAACAAAAAAGAAATTAACTAAGATATAACCTTGATTTTTGGAGCCTTACTCTAATACCAACTGATGCGAACCCACGTAGCAATTGTAGCTACGAAATCCACAACAAATTAGAACAACCCAAGAAAGCCAAGAATCAACGTTTGAAAAGCTCGATCCAATAAATTATTGAACCAAGAACCAAGACAATCACTAACAATATTTTGACCCGAGATCACAAAAGTTGTGAACCTTACTTTGAATTTGTAGAATGCCACAAGAATTTAATTTTTGATAAGTTCAAAATTAAACAATGAAGAATGAGAAGAAAGCAAGTTAGCCTCGTTATAATAATCTCAATAATTGTGTGTTTTCAATGAATATAATGAGTCATATATATAGGAAACTCATAAAACCTATCTAAAGATAGAATTTAAGTTTTAAAGATATCAAAAAATATATCATACAAGAGTTTCAACTAAAATAAAAGATTATGCGAAAATTGAAAAAAATGCGTCTAGAATGAACTATGCGGTCGCATAGTATAACTTTATGTGGTCGCAAAGATCAACTGAAAAGGTCTATGCGGTCACATAGATCAACTGAAAAGGCCCTATTTGGTTACGGTATAGAGGCATGCGATCGCATGCTTGTTTATGTTATGCGGTCACATATCTTCCTGAAATGGCTTCCTCTTCCGCTGCTTGAACCAAGTTGATCTATTTGATTTCTTCTTCTGAGCCCAATATGAAACCAATTCCCTTTCTTGTTGTGATCGACGTTTCATCGATCGTAGCTTGAGCAAGCAATCACATAGCTTCCTTGACTCGCTTTGCTCGCAAACTAGTCATAGGTCCTGCCTCAACAATCAATGGATCTTTTCCCGGACTTGCTCTCGTATCATGGATCACATCAAAGACGTTTTTTGTATATGTAGATTGATGAACAAATAATGCTAAGAGAATTGTCAAATCAAATTGACAATCATTTTTACCGAGTTATAAAATATCACCCGTTTGGGATAAAGGTTTGTACTTCGCATTTATTCTCAACATTCTTTACTTTCCATCTCAGTGCATTGTGGTAGATTAACTTTACATATATTGCGCTATCGAAATAATTTAATGAAAAAATTAGGCTCAACCATAAGCCAAGTTATAATTAGGAGAACCAACGGCTTTCCCTAAACTGAAATGGGAAGTGTTTGATTATCAATTATATTAATTGGAGGCGTTTAACAAATAATAATGTTAAACTATTTATCGACATTTCAACAACACTTATTAAAAAGTTGAGACTTAGGATCACTAGTATTAAAAAGATACACCGTCTTAATTGTATAATCTAAAAATTATGTTCATAATTTGAGTAGCACTTTCGTAAACTTTAGTTTGGGAATACCATTCAATCATCTAATATTTGTACCAAATCTATTAGACACAAATAACATCTAGATGGTCAACGTGGAGGGTGATGGGGCCCCATATATCACCCTAATTAAGTTTCATAAATATAGGAAATTCAATCCTTATTTTACTAGTAACGATCAATGTCCAGTTTTCAATAAAGAGAACAAACATCAAATATGATTTCATTGGATTGAAGAATCTTCCAAATCTTCATTGAATATCCATTTGAATATTTAATTTTGCATTATTATTAATCCAATGATGGTCCAACTGGTCAAGCCAAACAATAAAGTCAAATTAAATTTCTGGTTCAATATAAGATACAATTCAATTATTTAATTTTGAAAAATATGATTAAATATTATAAAATCATATATAATTCAAGTAATCAAACTAATGTCCTCATGACATTAATTACATGTTGTCCTTCAGGGGTAAATATGAATTTAAAATGATATATTTTTCAAAACATGTTCTACTTCGAGAGTACGTTGTATTTATTATTGCTCATTCAAAAGTAATATGTTAATATTCTTCTGAAATATTGAAAATTATAATTCATGCTCTTCAGAAGTAAGTAATATTCTTTTGGAATATTAATTATGATGATGTGCAACTTCAGGAATAACAATGAACTATTATTTCGAAATGTTAGCTTTTTAGGAGACATATATTTGCTTTTTCAAGAGAAATATATCAATATTCTTCTAAAATATTGGAATTAGAGTATTGTGCTCTTCAGGAGCAATAACATAATATTATTTGAAATAATAAATTGTACAAAATTTTATTTTTTAGGAGTTAACATAATTTATTTTATTTAATTATACTCTTCGGGAGCAAATGAAATCTAACTAGAATATTAATAATAGCTTGTTATTTCGTGAGCAACAATATTTGTAATAGACAGATCTACGATTAATATTATTTTAAAAAATTAATTATAATGTTGTGTTACTTCAGGAGCAACAATATAATAAATTATTAATTTAAAGTTTATAGAAGAACATCTAAAAATATTTAATTACCATATAGACATAATATAAATTTGTATAGAAAAATTAATTATCAAAAGTGTATTAGCAAAAAAATCTTCCAAACATGCATTAGGAAAAAAATCTTCATATACAGAATTTAATGGCTGAATATTTTAGAATGAAATACATTCAAGCATGCTATAGAATATTTACACATAAGACATTCATTAATGCAAAAATCATGATGACAGTTTATATAAACATGAATTAATTCGAAGACGTGGTTAAGCAGAAACTAGTGAATTCGGCTTCATACGATTAATTCAAAGATGTGATTTTATGTACAGGCATAAATCATAAAAATTGTACAGACATGAATTCAAAGACAAAATCATAGATCATGCATATGTACATATATGAATTGACTATATATGAATGGACTAAATTCTATATAGACATGTCTACAGATGTGAATTGAAAAATCAAGTTAGAATCTGACTGCAAGTCTGCACTGTTATGATGTATGTGTATATTTAAAAAAATTCACATATCACCAAATTAATTTTGGTACATGTGGTAGATGATTATGCTTAAAAAAATTACTACATTTACTTAGCTTTGAAAATTAAGTTATCGTACTGATAACATGTTATGGAAAGAGAGAATAAAGATGAGAGAATAAAAGTCAATAGTGTTGTGTATATTATAATGAGAACCAAGCCCTTTATTTATAGGGAATGATTAAAGATACATATAATAATAATTTTTAGAGTTGTAGGGGTACAATTGTCATTCACCAATAATTTACCATTTACAACAAAACTAGAATTAAAACGTTAGAAAAAGAACGAACGATAAATACCAGACAAGAGTTAGACAACCCAACAAATAAGTTTGAAAAGTTAGATTTAAGAAATTCAAAGAACCTAATAAATTTAAAAAGACTAAGTGAATTTATATGTAATGGATAAAAGAAAGTAAATTGTAGCCAGTAGCAGTAGACTAGAAGGTAATCCTTTATTACGAACACTAAGTAGAAAAATGGAAACCGAAACAAGATTAGAATCTTTGATAGATAGAAAAACAGTCAAAAACTTTTAGACAAAATAAATTAAAATTAGTAAAAGTTTTAGACATATGTAAAAAGGGAAATATATTTAATAAATCTTTAATATACCAACATTATTGTGAAAGATACATTTCTTGTACACATGAAGATCAATTTATATCCTTGACATGATAGAAAAAGAATCTTATAAGGAAATTGTTAATAAAAATCTTCAACAAACTCATTTATGATTAATAATAGTAGGAATTAAAGGACTTCATAGAAAAAATCTAGAAGTCAAATTATTAGTATGGTTATACAATATCACAGACATAGAACAAGGGCCACTAGAAAGCATATAATTAGACATGAATAATAAAGATGGAGTAGTATACTTTACACCAAATTATTTAGTTAAGGCTAAAAGTTTTCATACAGATATTAAAATATGAATAAGAAACAAAGGATGTCGAATGAAAAGAGACGAAGATAATTTGTTAATTTGTATAGATTTTATAGGAAGACTTAGTGAAAATAATACTACTAATTATAGATTAGAAAATAAAAAATAATTATTCTATTAGGACAAAAAGACATAAAAAACTATCCCCGCAAAGAAGTTCTCTTCAGAAACAAATGCAGGATTAGATTGGAATCTAGGAAACATTTTAGAAAAACCTATACTATAACCAAAAAATAATAGGGAAATTTGGCCAAAGAGCCGGGTTGGATGAAGTGTTTGGACAAATGGCCTTGGACCAATATTAAAAAAGAAAAAAAAGTTTAAGATTTTTTAATTAGCCAAATGACAAAATTATCATTCAATTAATAGTAAAATATTCATTCAATTTCTCTCATTTTCACCTCCTCCTTTTTTCTTCAATTTCACTATGAAACCATTTTCTCTAAATTTAAAACTAACGTCATATTCTTCACCTCGATTTCCTATGCATTTCAAGATTACAAAAAGATTTCTTCTTCCATTCAAGTTTATTTCGCACTATTTCATCCCTCTTTGTTATAAAATGGAACAGTAAAGAGGTAAATTTTTCTTCAAATTTTTTATTTTGAATGTGTTTTTATGCTTCAATTGGTGTAGGAATAACATGAAAAAGTCAAAAAAAAAAAAAAAAACAAATGCATAATTTATGATTTTGTAGTTTATTTGTATAATTTTAGTTGAGNTTTTTTTTTTTTTTTTTGGGTAAAGTTGATGAATTTTTAATAAATTCGAATTTTTGAAGATAATAGGTTAAAGAGGAATTCATCTATTAGCATGTTTATAAACAAGAAAAGTGTGTGAATAACGTGATAAAGAACTTAATAATAAAACTTATCAATGAAGTCCTTTTGTTATTTTGATATTAATCATAAATACGTAATCTAATGATTTAGTGATTTGTTTCTCATGCTATTTCTCTTTTAGCCAAAAATTTGAGTTCTTTATGTTTATTTTGTATTTCTTATTGAAATTATTGTAGTAAAAATTTAGATTATTAAAGTTCACTCATTTGAAGGGTGTATTTGGAGGGTGTTGGAGTTGAAGTTATTTTAATTATATAGAGAAGATATGTATATAAATGTTTGGGTGTGGATTAAGGTTTGAATTTTTTGAGGAAAGATTGAATGTCATTAAAAGTGAGCAAGGTAAAAGCCTTGCTACCGTATCTTTTCGCTCGAGTGAAAAACAGAGGCAGGATTTAGTAGTGGCAGAATTTGGTGTGGATTAAGGATTGAATTTTTTGAGGAAAGATTGAATGTCATTAAAAGTGAGCAAGGTAAACGCCTTGCTACCGTATCTTCTCGCTCGAGTGAAAAATAGAGGCAAGATTTAGTAGTGGCAGAAAAATTCTGCCACTGACCGTTTAAACAAAGAACAAAGCAGGCACCCCTTGTATCTTACAGAAAATTTATTCTAAATTCATAAACATGAAACAACACCTCTTTCTACTGGGGATCACATCACTACAACATATAGATATTGAGATTTTGATCTTTCAACACCTTCAAATTCTAAATTCTAGTTTTATATTTTGTTCTTTTGAGAGTTTTTGCTTATTTTGGAATTAGTTCATTAAGGATTGATTAATTCTTGGACCTTTGCTACAATATTATATGTCTTTGTTTTTGTGTTGGTTGGATATTCTATTGCATCAACATTAGCTGGCCATGGTTGATGTCCCCAAAGAAGTTGGAGCTAATGTTGTTTTCTGATGGTTGATATCAATTGATTTGCTTTGGTCTTTTCAGATTTTAGTTTTTTTTATTTATTGCCTTTCTATTATTACCATTGAAGATGATTTATTTTAACTCGTATATCAGATGCTCATTAAATACGATTCAAGTCAATGAAGTCCTTGGAGCAAGTTGTTTGATCATGACTGGTTGGGGAAAGTAATGATGAAAACATTAGGTTATGACAGTTTTTCTAGTGAAGGTTGAAACTACATATCCGTGCAAATGTCATGGAGAGGCACATGTTGTTGCTCAAATTACAGACAATTGATTAGTGTTTAGTGTGTAAGCACAAGGCATATAAAGAAATAGAATCAGAAGTGTAAGAAAAATGAATTGTTTCTTATCTTTGTTAAAGAATATAAAATTATAAATATTCTTCAGGCTAGATTATGTAAGTTAAATGTTTATAAGTATCCATGAGAACGATACAAGTGTCGTTACATGACTTATAAACTTCCATGAGAATGACACAAATGATGCTACTGGACTTATATGCGTCCATGAGAATGACACAAGTGTTGTTACTAAGATGAAAACGTTCTTGAGAACAGCACAAACGTCGCTATTGACTTGTAAAAATCCATTATAATTTATATCATTTCAATCATTTTTTATCACATGTCCATTGCTTGAGTCGTTATATTGGAAACAAATCAAAATATAGGAGAAATAACAGAATGACACAAGTGACGTTATTAAGACGAAAATAGCCCTTGTATCGTTCTACTCGTAAACACGATTATAAGCAACCACGTCCCATTCATGCCCCCGGGAACCATAAGTTGAACTCATTTAAGTTGTAAGATGGATTTGAAGTTTACAAAAATTGAGAGATATGCTCATTACTTATATTCTAATGAATCAGTAGAATAACTTTTTTTTTCTTCATATGAGAATGACACAAGTACTGTTATGTTTACAAATATAAGTGTCCATGAGAATAGCACTTGTGTCATTATTGAGATTAGAACGTCTATGAGAACGAAACAACTACCGTTATGTTTGTAAATATACTTCTCCATGAGAACGGCACTTGTATCGTTATTGAGATGAAATTATCGATATCGTATAATCTTTGTCAATTCAATTGTTTTTCATCACATGATCAATTTTTCTGAATTTCTTAAGCTAGGGGATCTAATGCTTGAGGTCGTTACGTTGGAAAAGAAACAAAATATAAGAAAAATCAACATAACGACAAAAGAGCCATTACTAAAATGAAAAACGAACATCCTGCCATTCTATCTATAAACACAAGTATAAGTATCCATGACTCATCCGTACTCCGAGAACCAATAACTTGAACTCATTTCAATTGCAAGATGAACATGTCTTTACAAAAGTTAAGAGATGTGCTTTAATTATATTTTCTAACGAATCAATACAATGACTTCTGATATCATCAACTCGATATCATATAATCTATGTCAATTCAATCGTTCTTTATCACATGATCAACATTTCTGACATTCTTAAATTAGGGGGTTCAATGCTTGAGGACATTGCATTGAAAAAGAAGTAAGATATTGGTGAAATCAACAGAATGATATTAGTACCGTTAAATGACACGTGTTGTTCTGTCTATAAACATGAGTCTAAGTAGCCATGACTCATCCATGCCCCCAAGAACTAATAAGTTTAACTCATTTTAGTTGCAAGATGAACATGTCGTTTACAAAAGTTGAGAAATGTGCTCATTAATTATATTTTCCAATGAATCAATACAACTCGATACCCTATAATCTATATCAATTCAATCATTCTTTGTCACATCATCAACATTTCTGACATTTTTTTAATTAGGGGGTCCCATGCTTGAGGTTGTTGGATTTGAAAAGAAGGAAAATATTGGAGAAACAACAAAACGATACTAGTGTCATTAAACAACACTTGTGCCGTTCTGTCTATAAACATAAGCCTAAGCAACCACGACTCATCCATGCCCCGAGAACCAATAATTTAAACTCATTTCAATTGCAAGATGAACACATCGCTTGCAAAAGTTGAGAGATGTGCTCATTAATTATATTTTCTAATGAATCAATACAATGACTTGTGATTTCACCGACTCAATACCCTATAATCTATATCAATTCAATAATTCTTTGTCACATCATCAACATTTCTAACTTTTTTTTTAATTAGGGGGTCCAATGCTTGAGGTCGTTGCGTTGGAAAAGAATGAAAATATTGGAGAGAAAAACATAATGATACTAGTGCCGTTAAACAACACTATTGTCGTTCTGTCTATAAATACAAGTCTAAGCAGTCATGAACCATCCATGTCCCGGGAAGTTGAACTCATTTCAGTTGCAAGATAAACATATCATTCACAAAAGTTGAGAGATGTGCTCATTAATTATATTTTCTAACGAATCAATGCAATGACTTGTGATTTCATCAACTCGATATTATATAATCTATGTCAATTTAATTGTTCTTCATTACATATAAATCTTTCTGACTTTCTTACGTTAGCGGTTCCAATGTCTAAAGTTGTTATGTTGGGAAAAAAAGAAAATATTGGAGAAATCAAAAGAACGACACTAGTGCCGTTAAACGACACTTGTGCTGTTTTGTCTGTAAACAAGAGTCTAAGCATCCACGACCCATCCATACCTCGAGAACCAATAAGTTGAACTTATTTCAATTGCAAGATAAACACGTCGTTTACAAAATTTGAGAGATGTGCCCATTAACTATATGTTCTAATGAATCAATATAATGACTTGTGATTTCACTAACTCGATATCATATAATCTATTTCAACTCAACCATTTTTTGCCACATGATCAACATTTATGACATTCTTAAGTTAAGGGGTCCAATACTTGAGATCATTGCGTTGGAAAAGAAGCAAAATATTTGAGAAATCAACATAATGACACAAGTGTTGTTACTGAAACAACACTTGTGCCATTTTGTATATAAACACGAGTATAAGCAGCCACAATCCGTCCGTGCCCCGATAATTAGTAAGTTGAGCCCGTTAAAGTTGCAAGATGGACATGTAATTTACAAAATTTGAAAGATATGCTCATTTTTTAATCAACATGAAAACCAAAGAATGGTACAATGGCCTTACTGTGATGAAAACGGCACAAATGTCGTTACGTGTGTAAACACGATATGAATAAATGATACCATGTAGATTTTGAAATTAATTGCTATTAAATAAATAATATATAAATTTTGAACATTATTTCTATATTTTCTCGGTAAAATAGTCAAAATGATGCTAGTGATATTTTATTATAATTAAAAAAAAGTATATCCACATTTTTTTCACCATTCCCTACATAAATCCTTGTGCATTTGCCTTCTTCTATCTTCTTAAATTCAACAAAATAGAATACGTGTACCCATATCATTTCTACAGAATTCATAGCTACATATAAAATAAAAAAGTTAAATAGTTTACTCAAATATATATCAAAGTAATATGAAAATAATTATCATATTTAAATTATCAAAGTAACCACATTGTATTATCAATAATGAACTAAACATAACACATGGTTGTACTTTCGTTTTACACGAAAGATAATACTAGGGGATTTCACTTGAAAAAGAAAATGTAATGATTGTAGTGTCATTCTACACTACAGATAACGACTGGAGTGCCGTTATAATCCAATAGTTGCAGACAACACAAAAACACACCAAATACAAAAATAAAACCAACTAAAATATCATTTCATAATATATAGAACAATAAAAGTACCAATGTATATGAAATTTTAAACATATATTTATTTTTTCTTCAAATATAGTAGAGATGTCAATGTAGAAATTCTTATTCAAAAGCTCAAAAGATGCTCAAAATAAGTGAAGAATATAATGAATAGCAAGATTTTAGAGAAGCAAGCACAGTAACGGAAGAACATAGAAGATGCAATTTTGGAGTTGAATTGAGGAATTTAATTTGATTGATGAGGGTGTTAGGGTCTTTTCCAATGGTGAGGGTGTTTTGGATATTTGACATTTTTTTTTTATTTCATAATTGAAGGCCATTTGACCAACAAACATTGATAGAAGGTTATTTACCCAAATACATTATTTGACTGGACTATTTAACAAACTCTTCCAAAATAATATCATGTACAAAAATATAAATGGAACTTTAAGCATCAGGTTCAAAAACTATAACTATCAAGCAGAACAGACAAAGCATAATGAAGAAGAAAATGAATAGCAATGCAGATATTTTGAAATAGAAGATTATGATAGTGAAGATGAAATTAATGCATTAGATGAAGAAAGTGAGGAAGATGAAAGTGAGACGATGAAAAATAATTCGGATATATAGATATTGAATACTATAGAAATCTTAGAAAATCTAGAAAAATAAAAATTAGAATGTTATTAGAAAAAGATCGGAAAAATATAGAAAATAGGATGGAAGAAAGTAGTGAAGGTAATAAAAGAACTAAGATGGAAATTGATGAACAATTTGGAAAGAAAAAAACCCATGAATACGGAATACGATATAGGAGGAAAGTATCATTTTCCCCTTGCAAATATTTGTGAATGGAAAGACCAAAAATACAAGAAGCATAGAAAGAAGGCAATCTGAAGAAGGATACAGTTTACGAGTAGCAAGCGATAAATGATTAATTTTAGAATTAAATAATTGTAAACCACAAGACTGACCTAGTACTATAATCAAATGGGAAAATTCCATAATAAAAGCATATAATAGTGTACATATACAAATGACTATAGAAGAAATGTGAGCTTATTTAGAAACTTACTTAGAAAAGACAGTGTTAGATATATATGTTATAGCTAAAAGATTAAAATCGGATGAAATTAGATTAAGAATTGTCGGAGGAAACAACCCTAGAAATTTTACAAACTTTATTAGAGAAATAATTATATGATCTGACCTTAATAGAGATAGCACTTACGAACAAAATAGAGCCTTAGAAAAATTAGAAAAGTTTAGTAATATGAAGTACATACAACCATTTTTACTAGATTTTGAAAGATTAGTAAGCACAACATGTTTAGCGTTAGATATATCTATACTTGAAAGGTTATATAGAAAGATACCACTGTTACGAAACGATAAAATTTAAAAGGATGTAGAATCAAGACCAGTAAGAGATTTGACTATTATTGTTGCTATAAAACTTATAACTTATAAATTAAAAGAATATTGTATAGAAGAAGTAGCTAGAAAATAAATAAATTATTCTTTTTGTTCGAATTTGTATACACCACATACATTTGATTATAGAAAAAAATTACGTAAAAAATATAAAAACATAAAAGACAATTTCAAGAAAGAAAAAGATATAATATTAGACCAAGTAGGACATATTATAAAAATAAAAGACCTAAGTATAATAGATATGTTAAAAAGCCAAGAAATAAGAAGAATTGTAAATGTTATATTTGTGGGGACCCTAAACATTTCACTAATAATTGTCCCAATAAAAATAAAAGTAATGAAAATATTGCTAGATCTATGATAATCAAAGAAATACAGTGTAAAGTTATAAAATTATCTGATGGTGAATCTTATAGTTCAATATATAGCTTATACATGCATGAAGTATTAAACGATTTAGAAATAAACAGTTCTGAAAACAGTTATAGAAGTTTAGAAGAATTAGACTTTTCAATTCTCGATATAAAAATGATGAATATAGAACATGAATGCATAAAAGGACATGGATCAATGATCGATGGACAAGTGTAAAACATGCAAAAATACCAAATACATAAAAAATAGAAATCAATGTAAAAATTGCCTAGAAATCCAATGTAGTAATTGTTTAGGAATTAAAGAAAAAATTCATAATAACCCTAAAGACTATAGTGAAAACATAGAAAGATTAGAAGAAAATATAAAAAATTACAAATGATAAAATAGATAAAGTATATGAAACATTAGAAGAAATACAATATAGAATTAGAAATTTAGAAAAACAACCTTTAGATAATCACACAGAAACTAATTATTTTTAAACAAAAAATCAAGAAGAGATTATTTGTCAAATATCTAGAATAAAGTCAATCAAAAGTCTTAAAATACACATAGAAGTATAAATAAATAAAATAATAAAACCAAATTTAATAGCCTTGATAGAAACAAGATGTACATTTAATATAATTAGAAAAGATTTAGTCCTAAAAGATTGTAGACAAAAATTAGAATATGAGCTAAAATGTGGTCAAATGGACAGTAGTAAGATGGAATTTGAAGAAAGACTTTTTAATAACTGTAAGATTAAATTTCGAGAAAGATAATATAGTTTAACGACCACAACAATTAGTGAATTAATCAAAATGAATTTGTTTTAAGCATATATGTGTGTGTGTGTGTGTGTGTGCGTGTGTGTGTGTGTGTTGAATTAATTTTAAATGTTACATGTAAGAAATGTTTTTTTGTTTAGTCGTTTCTTTGTGTAATGTTTGTTAAAAAATAATATTTTCTTAAGCTATATGAATTTAAGAATAATGTAAATTAAAAGTTCTTAAATATGTAAGAATGTAAAATATCTTGGCACTCAACGACCATCAATCGACCACCCTCCAGCGACTCTAAAATATGTAAAGGATCAGAAGAGGAATTTATTCAATTTTTTTTTTTATAACTTAAATCAATTAAATTGCCAACTTTTAAAGTTTTAAGACATGCACATTAGTTTTCTCGCTAAATTTATGATATGTGTTACGATAATATAAGTATAACATGTTAGACTTAGTACTGATATGTGACTAGTGACTTGATATCAAATTTTAGGAAATGACACCACCTACCCACACGAGTTTGATACGCGATTTATTGCGAATGGTACAAGAGTTGAGCAGGCAAAATCAAGCAGCTCCACTATAGAAAAATGCACCTACATTTGTCCCTAGAGCTGTCTCAGTTGTTGAGCAGTTTCGTAGGTACAAGCCTCCTACTTTCTATAGTGGTTCCGACCCACTAGCTTTTGAGTATTAGATTAGAGTTCTGGAGCTCATTTTTCAACACATTGCTTGTATAGATGTAGAGAAAGTACTATACACAGAGTTTATGTTTGTTATAATAGCTAATCACTAGTGGTAATAGCTTAAGGATGAAGCGATGGCAAAGTATTTTCTTCAAGCTTTGAGAGACTTCAAAGAATTATAATTTTTTCAACTCGGACAGGAAAACTTATCACTTACTGATTAAGAAAGGCAATTTTTTTATCTCTGCATCCTTCGTCGTTAGGTCTAACTTTATACGTGTGAAAACGAATAATGTATTAAAGGTTAGTATCCCTTCAGGAAGAACTCTTTTGCACAAATCAGATGACTAAGACTATGAAGTTAAAGATGGCAGGAAAATACTATAGGCAAATTTATACCTTTAGGAGATGAAAGATTTTGACATTATTTTAGGCATGGAATGGTTGAGACTCAATCATGCGACCATTCGATATCACGAGAAAGAAGTATTATTTCATAGATCGAGAGAGAAAGAGTACCATTTTTTTGGAGCAAAGTTCAAGTCTCTATCTCGCCTTGTATTGGCTTTACAAGCGGAGAAAGTGCTGAAAAAAGAGTCATGCCAGAGATCCTTAGTTAATATCATTGGTTTCAAACATACAGAAATAACCGTTAATGATATTAACGTTGTGACAAACTTCGCAGATTGCTAGAAGGTTTACCAAGCATTACACAAGATAGGCTAGTGCAATTTACAATTAATTTGGTTCCTGGAGTGACACCAGTATCTAAGGCCTCGTACCAAATGTCAACGAAAGAATTTCAAGAATTGAAGTTGCAGTTGAAGGAGTTGCTGGAAAAGGGTTTCATTCGACCGAGTGTATTTCCTTGGGGCGCTTCAGTACTATTTGTGAGGAAGAATGATGGGATTATGAAGATATTGCATTGACTATCGAGAATTGAACCATCTAACTATCAAAAATAGATATCCTCTGCCAAGAATAGAAGATTTATTCGACCAGTTTACAAATGCAACGGTGTTTTCGAAGATCAACTTGAGGTCGAGATATGTCAAGGCAAGCAATATACCGAAAACTGCCTTCAGGACTCGTTATGGACATTATGAATTTACTGTCATGCCTTTTGGTTTGACCAATACCCTAACTGTATTTTATGGATCTAATGAACCAAGTATTCTATCAGTATTTAGATCAGTTCGTCATAGTATTTATTGACGACATACTTATGTACTCTAAAGATAAGAAGCGGCATGAGGAACAACTCCTAGTAGTATTTTAGCTCGATCGAGTGGATTTTCTTGGCCATGTGATTAACACGCAGGGTATTGAGGTAGACTCAATTAAAGTGGAAGTAGTAACAAATTGGCCTAGACCGACCAGTGTGGGTAAGATTCACAGTTTCTTGGGATTGACTGACTATGATAGGAGATTTATTAAGAGTTTCTAAAAAATAGCAGGACTAATGACTCTATTGACCAGAAAGGATGTGAAGTTTCAGTGGACGGAAAAGTGTGAAAAATATTTTCAAGAACTCAAGCAGAGATTAGTCTCAGCTCATGTATTGACGATACCTGACTGTTCGGATGAGTTTGTAATTTATAGAGACGTCTCCAAGCAAGGTTTCGGCTGTGTTCGGATGCAAGATAGAAATGTGATTGTTTATGCCTCGAGATAGTAAGCAGTATAAGCAGAACTATCCAATGCATGACTTAGAGCTTGCAGCGATAGTTTACGCTTTAAAGATATGACATCATTATCTCTATGATGGGAAGTGTGAAATATATACAGACTACAAGAGTCCCAAATACTTTTTCACTCAGAAAGAATTGAATATGAGAAAGAAGAGATGGTTGGAATTAGTGAAAGATTTTGATTGTACAATTCTTCACCATCCTGGTAAGTTTAACGGGATCGTAGATACCTTAAGCAGGAAGACAAGATTGCAGTTAGCAGTTTTACCCACGGTACAGGAATATTTGAAAAGGGACTTTGAAAAACTGAGATTGGAAGTCATCACACTGACGAATCAGACTACAATGAGAATACGAATCAGACTACAATAAGAATAAAGCATTTATGATTCGACCTACTCTTTAGAATCGAATCAAGGAAGAACAAAATAAGGATTCATTTCGACAGAAGATTAAGGTTGCGGTTGGTACAAACAAACGTATAGGATTTGACATATCTGCGATAATACGCTGACTTTTAAAGGAAGATTGTTGTACCTAAGGATGAAAGTTTAAGAAACGAAATATTGGAAGAGACTCACTCCACCCCGTATGCTACACTTCCAGGCGGCATGAGTGGAGAAACATGAAAAGAGGAGTTGATCTATTCGTAAAGAAATGTATTGTATGTCGATAGGTTAAGGTATAACATCAAAGGCCATCAGGACCATTGAAACTGTTGGATATTCCAAAATGGAAATGGGAACACATAGCGATTGACTTTATGGTAGGCATTTCGAGATCAGTGAGAGGTCACAATATTATTTGGGTAGTCATTGATCATTTGATAAAGTCAGACCATTTTTTACCATCAAAGTAAATTTCAATATTGAGCAACTCCCACAGTTATATGTCAAAGAGATAGTCAAATTGCATGGAGTTCTAGTCACCATTGTCTTAGATAGAGACTCGAGGTTCACATCAAAATTTTGGAGAAGCTTACAGAAAGCCATGGGGACAAATTTTAAATTTAGTACTGCTTACCATCGACAGATAGATGGTCAATCAGAAAGAACCATTCAAATTCTTGAAAATACGTTGAGGGCATGTGTTTTAGATCTTGGTGATAATTGGGAAGCATATCTACCATTGGTAGAATTTGCATACAACAATAGCTTTCAGGCCATTATAGGCGTGGCCCCCTATGAAACTCTTTATGGTAGGAAATGTAGATCCCCTATCCATTGAGACGAGGTCGAAGAGAATAGAATTTTGAATCCTAAAATCATTGAACGAATAGTTGAGGCGATTAACAAGATTAGAGCAACAATAATATCAGTACAAGACAGATAAAAAAGTTATACCGATGGTAGAAGAAAAAAATTGGAATTTAAAGTGGGCGACAAAGTTTTTTTTTTTTAAGGTAGCATCAATGAATTGTGTATTGAGATTTGGTAAGACGGGAAAGTTAAGACCACATTTAATTGGACCTTTCAAAATTCTTGGAAGGATTGGAGTCGTGGCTTACCGGTTTGCCTTACTACTTAATTTGCAGCAGTGTATAATGTTTCCATATTTCAATGCTCAAAAAATATATTCATAACTCCAATCACGTGGTAAGTTATCAGACTTTGGAGGTACAAAAAGACTTGTCATATAAAGAAGTACCAACAATGATTTTGGATAGAAATGAGCACCAATTAAGAAATAAAGATGTTCATATGGTCAAGATTTAATGATGAAATCATGGAACTGGCTATTCAATTTGGAAGAAAGAAAATGAGTTAAAAACCAAGTATCAATAACTCTTCGATTAGCAAAAGTAATTTTTTGAGAATGAAAATATTTTAATAAGGGCAAATTGCAAAATTCCAAAAATTTCCTAAAATAGAATTTAATTATTCTAGATCAGATATTTTATATTTTAAAAAGTTGGGAGATTGAAGTGATATATGTATTAATTCAATTTATTTTGACCACATTAAATTTTGATAAATCAATGATAAGTATATCAACATTGAGCCCATTGGATAGATCATATTTAATAATCTATTTTAAATTCAAGAAAAAATCGATTCAAATTAGTCAGTTTTAAAATATTGTAGTTTAAAGAAGTTAAAAACTAGTTTTTCAATAAATAAAGCTATTGTAGTTTAAAGAAGTTAAAAACTAGTTTTTCAATAAATAAAGCTACTCTTTGAAATAGCTGATGTGACATAAAGAAATGAAAGAAAAAGGCCATAAGAAATATGAAGACAAAAAATAGAAAACCGGGCCCAATAAATGAAAAAATCAACACTGCTATTTTTGATTTTTCTCTCTGGAATAAGACCCGAAAATCCGATTTCCGAACCCTCCATCTCCGTCGCCGAACATCGCCCAAACCCTCCATCTCCATTACGTAAAAGGTATGATTACTGCGATGTGGACGGATTAGTTCCATTGAGGGCCACATAATTTAACGTGACTAAAGATTTTACTTTCAGCATTTACTTTAATTTTATCATTAGGTGGATCTTTTATTTAGGATTTGGAACAAAAGTTGTTTGAATTTAAAATTCCGTGGGTGACTTGATGAGTTCAAGCTAATTTCATTTATGTTGGTCTTCTTTATTCAAACTTGTTTCTATGTTAGGTCTTTTTTACCATTAAAAGTTTCAGTTTAAATAAATATGTTGATTTGGAGTTTTAACCATATAATGAGTATTTTTGGCAAATTAGTTCATGGTCTCCATGCGCATTCAATTAAAATGATTAGTTATAATAATTGTAAAAGTAATTTGTCACATTACCTACGTTGAAATTTATAAGTGTTAATATAACCAATGATAATTACTATTCATCCGTAAATAAGTAAAGGATTTGCAAATTTTCTGTGTAACTTCTAGTATACCTAATGTTATGTACAATTTATGTCACGATGCAAAGTTTTATTAAAACGTTTGTTAGCGACTTAAATTATAAAATTTGGGTCGTTGCATCTCCTATGGTCGATGAGGATTGAATAGAACTCTCCAACGTAGTATTGAAGAAGTAAAAAAGGACTAAAATCTTATTAATTGCATTACCACATGTGCCTATTAACAATGAATTTTCTGTTATACTTATATACTGCATACATCATGGTTCAGATTGTACCAAGAAAATTTGTGCAAGTGATCAGGCTTTACAAGGTTGTCCGCAAGAACTGTACAACAAAATAGACAACGGCAAGAAATAGTGCAATCTGGTATACATCTCTTTGGAATCCATCATCTCTCTGGAAAAACTGGATCAAGAAAATATAGTGTCATGTCCGTCAAGTGTAATTTACATAGTAATTTCAGAAGAAACACAGATACACATGTTTGGTCGAGAGGATTATATAGTAATCGACTGTATTCAGAAGGAAAAAGAAAATGTCAAAATACTGTACATACCTTTGTTGGATCACCATTAGGGTCTGGATAGATCTCCAAATTCTTATTCTCTGTAGTAACACGGTTCTTGAGGTCTTTAACGAAATCTCCAACATCTTTTCCAGCCTCTACTGTAGAATAGAGCCTTCGTGATGTCCAGAAGTATGCTTGAGCATTGAGAGACGAAGCTGACAAATCCCAGGATTCTTCATGCTCGATCACTTGTCCACTTATCTGATTCAGAGTAAACTTGGAGTTCACTTTCACAATCAAGTCTCCTCCAAGACTGAAAAGTGGAGATTTAGGCTTCCCTTTTATTGTCCAATTGATATTTAATATACTAGTCGATAGCATCACCATCTGCTGCACACTCTGCAGATACAATTACATGAATCAACAAAAGCTCATTTCATCACTAAAAATCTGATTTCAGAAAAAATCATGCTCTTAACGTGTAGAACTCACCACTGTGGGATTGTCTAGAGCATTGGTTGCCCACAATTGCCTCTTGTACTTCTCTCGACCAGTAAAACTTCTAACTGGATCCTACAATTACTTGCAATAAATTTAGAAACTAAAACACCAGTACTTATGTGGCCTATCGATAGCAAATTGATGCCATCGTGCCAACAATGTTACCAGAAAGAATGTATTCAAGGTTTAAAAGTCAATAATCAGAAAGCAAAGGACTTTAAATTGTAATGCATAAAACTAGATATACAAAATCTCTTCAGGTAGAGATGATATCACAATCAAAGGCAGCACTAATGCATTCATGATGCTGAATCTACTAATGTATTTCTGTGTTGAGGCAAAGATATGGGTAAGTACCTTATATTTGACAGAAACGGCAAAGGTCCCCAGAGCACGATTGCCTTCGCGAAGTTCTAGAATGTCACGAGCAAGTTGTCTCGCTGTAGCTTCAATCGAGGGACTGCTGATGCACTCAAACTCATTACAAAGTTCACCAAAGTCCATACCGTCTACAAGCTTGTCGGCCTCTGATCTTTGAGAGGTTTCATCAGGGGACACATCAGTTCTACTTGAGTCATTTGTAACTGCAGCAATATCGAAGCTGTCTCAGTTAGACAAGGCAGTCTTAACAATATAGTTGTTACAGATTAAGCCATCTTCCTTCTTAAGAGAGGGATAATAAAATCGAACGTAACCAGAAACAAACAAAGAAATCACAGATTTATCATTTTTCATCCTCCATTTGATAGCTACATTCACTTGGTGTCAGTGTGCCACCATATTCGAGGAGAAGAGTAAAAGTTATCTCACAACCCTCGCACACGGATAACTCTCTTAAAAAATGTTCTGTATAGTTGGAATATGTGGGCGTCTGGGCGACCTGTTATGTGTATGGATCGGCGGTCGAGGGGATAAGCCTGTAGGGTGATTAGTCTCCATGCAGTGCAACAAGATTTATATAATTGAAAGGGGTTCAATAGAATTTCATAAGCAACGAGCCCTGTCGAAACAGTAATATGTTCAAACTCTTGATATAGTTAACAAGTCTAAAAATTGTTAAAGTTCGCTTGTTTATTTTTCAGCCTTGAACAAGCTCTTTCCCAGTCAAATTCAAGTCAAGCCCAAGCAGCTTAGTTAAATCATGCTGTAGTTTAAACATTTAACTGATTCAAGTTGATACGGAGCACCTCTAACCTATTTACAGCCCTCAAGTCGAGATCCTCCAATGATTATAGGGAGAGAAATGATAACAAGACATTTTTCGGAATAGTAAAATTGTTAAAAAAATAAGTGCAGGTTTCCCAGGTTATAATAAAGCTAAAGAATTATATATAAATGAGTAGCTCAAGTGCGTAAAATATAAGATCAAGTTCTCTTTCTAATGTTCAATTTATATACAACATTAAACTTTCTTTCCTCTCTACTTACTAATATAAAAAAGCAGAAAATTCTGTGTTGTCTTTCGTTCCCTTGTCCTTCATTTTTCTTCAACGTGAACATCATAGAGATATTAGCTCTATGACAGAGAATAATTAACTTAAACCGAGTCTGATATGCAACTATCAGAAAACTAAAGAAGAAGAAGAAGAAATGAGAAATGCTTGGTTAATCTCCTGCAGAGTCCATTATACTGGTATGACGTGAAGATTATATTGACTGCTATACATAATGAATAAAGAATAACGAATATAATAAAAATATATAACCATCTAAAAGAATAACCAGGAAGGCACAAATGAGGATATAATGCTAGACGTGTGTTAATGCAAAACATAAAATGGAATTCTGTTATGTATAGCCTTCGAATGCATTTGCCACCAATTAGTCCATCCATTTCATTCTAAAGAACTTATATTCAGAACGAGGTGACCCATAAAATACTTAGCGAGACAGCTAAATGCTATGTACAAGATTCATTAAAAATCCATACAACGAGAAGAACACTAAAATGCACACACAAAAACTCAAAAAAGAAAAGATAATTCCAGTAAACAACCTCATTTCAAGGAAACAAATTCTTCCAGACGTTTCATGCAAAACCCAGTTCAGAATAGTATTATGCAGTACTAGTTATTCAATAAAGCAAGAATAAATAAGAAAAATTTGTTCTACGGCTGGTTACCTCGTAGGGAAACTTTGTGCAGACGATGAAATGTAGAAACAAGAGGTTTGGTGGAATGGTTAAAGACACAAGGAGGGGTGGTGCAGCAGAAATCGCTTATTTTACGGTGTAATAAAATGGTGGAAAAAGCTGAAGCAGAAGAAGTCATCTCTTTCTCTTTCTTCTTCCCATTCTGTCGAGAAGTTGGATTGAGCAGTCATCAATTTTTTTTCTCTGTCTCACATTCCCCAGCTAGGATTAGTGGATAAGGGGTGGATATCCTGTGGTTCATTTTAATTTGGAACTAATTCTCACTTTAGTATTTAAAAAAAAAAAAACAATTTTAAAAGAAAAAGTAACATGTTCCAACATATGAAAAAACCTTTAAAATATCGTAAAAGAACATCTCAAAAGACTCTCTATTTTTAAAGAGCATATTCTATCATTTGAAGAGTATATATAAATTCAGAGGGTTCAAATTTTAAAATATTCCAACAAACTCTTTATATTTAATACTTAATTTTACTATTCCCAAAAAAATGTTTATTATTTCTTTTTATCTTTTATTTTAACTAA
>CAIGRB010035699.1:28746-42848 GCA_903798255.1 Fraxinus quadrangulata | reverse complement strand
ACAATAGGTGGTGAGAGATAATGGTTAGTTACAAAATTAATTACAATACACTATTATAGTGTGCCAGATCAATTTCGTGTGTGTGTGTGTATTTGAACAACAAAAATTTATGGCAAAACTTTTTAAATCCAGTTAAACTAGCCAACCAAATCGGTTTAATATAAAAATTGCCGATTAATCGAATTAACAGGCTTGTTAACTTGGTCAAACTCGATTTTTGACTGAATTATTTGTATTTCTATAAAATTATTCTATCCGGCTCGGTCAAGGGCCCGGGTCATCAATTTTTCAATCCAATCGGTCAGTCTGGCTCGAAATTTATAACTATGATTTTATATTTTTATTGAGAATTAAAGTCTTATATTTATAAGTAAAAATTATGATTATATGTGTACAGTAGTCATAATAATTAGAGTTGTAGGGATACAATAGTCTTCAATATTTAATTTATAACATTCTCCCTTAAATGACTAATTATACAGTAATTGTTTTGTCAAGAACCTTCTTTAATAAAAATCTAGTGGAGTACTTGAACGAATGTTGGATCATTAAAATATTGTCAGGAAGACCCTATGAGATAAAAAAAATAATAATAAGTAAAGGGAAGAGAGTACAACTACTCTTCCAATTATTGATCATCAAAGATCTTTAAGTCGATACATTCCTATGTCGTGTACCATTTTTAGAATGTAGAGGTCGACAGTGCTTTTGTAAATAAGTTGGTCACATTATAACTTTAATGAATTTGTTCAACATCGGTATAACTAGTCTTTTGAACCTCATGTGTATAAAAGAATTTTGGAGAAATATGTTTTATCTTGTCCCATTTGAAATAGTTTCCTTTGAGTTGTGCAATGCAGGCCGCATTGTCTTCATACAATATATTTATTTATTATTGTTTGACTTTAGTCGACATGATAGTTGGTTAAAAAGCAAATTTTGTTGTTGAACTCTTCGAGAGTCGCTTATAAAATTTATATTACATGAGAGTACAATTATAAAGTTATATTGAGTGTAATTATCATGTACGTTATGGACAATTATTACACAAAGAATATATTTAGTTAAAACATTACTCAAAAAAGGTTCTGTGAAAAAATACCTAAGGAAGGAAAAGAGTACATTATTCCTTTAAATACTTTGCAAAAGTTACCTCATAAAAATATTGTCAAGAAAATTAAATGAGACAAAACCCTAATCAAACAAAAAAGAGTACAATGCGTATTTATTAAACCACTAAATAAAATTGTATCGATATGTATGTCGGATGATTGGTTATAACAACATTATTAAATGCATATCTAATTTCTTGCATTGGTAGGCTAACTAGATATATACTTATGACTGCATCCACCATATCATAATTTATCAATTTATGTAAGTGTTCGTGAATTTCATTTATGTTAAAAGTCATGTATCACATGTTACAACTTCATTTCTCATTTCCTTTTCAATTAAGTATATAGTGTTCGGACTATAGGTCAAAAAATATCATTTTTGTTATGTAAGTTTAATTTTGCATGGATTATCTGGACAATTATTTTTACATTGGTATTCTTCGATGGATTCTCTTCAATATCCTCACTAATATAACGCTGGATTATGTATAAAATGTTGTCAACGACCTTTTTTTCGATTATATTTCTTTCCTCATATATAACATCATAAATTATTGACTTCCCTTATTTAAACTATTTAAGGTACCTCAACATCTTCTAGAATTTTATAATTGTTATGTCTATATATTCTTCATACTCTTCAAGAGTATATACTTCCTCAATGAATTATTTTTACTATTTGCTCCATTTTCTTTTGAATTTTTTTTGTCTTAGAATCTAATATTATCCCACTTTAAGAGTGCATAGATTTATATTTATACATTAACAAATTCTCATCCTAGGACCTTAATTTGAGTATTTAAAGTAGGTGTGTGAAATTATTAAATCATTTTGATTAGTAAATGAATCTAATAAATTATTTTTCCAACTTCTGATTCGAATTATCTTGTGCGGGAATTTAGATAATATAATAATGCATTATATTTATTATTTTCAGATTCTTGATTTCTATCCTAATGCTGAGAAAACTTTCCAATAAAAAATATAATTGGCAAACCATGTTATAAATTATCATCTATTAGGATTTAAGATATTTTATAAGGATTTAACTAAACATTTACTCTCGCATTTTTTAATGCACATGTAGTTGCATTGTGGTGAAACAGTTGTGTATATATATATATATATATATACACACGAATATTAGGCTTGGTCATAAGTCAACTATCACGTGAGAACTTTGATATTGACATTATGAGTATAAATGTTACTATATATAAAATAGCATTACTTAGAAATGAGAAACAATTTGTTCTCAATAGTAATTGTTTAAAAAATAATTTGAGACGTTTAACAAACAATAATGCTAAATCATTTATCGTAATCTCAGCTAACATCTATTAAATTTTTGAGATTAAGCTCATTAACATTAACAAGACAGAAACTCCAGTAAATAATAACATGCAATCTAGTAGATGTATATATTACATACAAATAATATCAAGATGGTCAACATGAAAACTGACGATATCTCATATATCGCCCAAAAAATACAAGAAATTCAGTCAAAATTTTGCAATGTAAATATATTCCATCCATTGGTGTAGTTCCTCATATATAATTTGAAACTAGCTATTATATCATGATCACATATTGCATATGTCTGAGTATATAAATAATTATATAATCCTAATGGTAGGAATATTTTGGGATCCTGTAAAATTAAGGGCTACCGCCAAGTCTTAATTCTTGTACTTGCAATTAATTAATTTGTTAAAACGGGCTAGACAGCTTTAGGGTCTTAGGACAGTCCAAGTTGCTTATATAGAATAAATAAAACCGCCAAGTTTCTTAATTACTTGCACTAATTAATCACAAATTCTTTATATGTGCAGTTTAAGGTTGCACGTTCTTGTTCTTGGGCTGTGTCGTTACATACGTAATTGCATCTTTAATACATACATGTACAACGTTCATAAATTTTACTAGCACTTGCTTATTAATTGAGCCATTTTTTTTGTTGAAAATAAGTTTTCTATAATAATAAAATTTTGAAGAATGTATTGTTAAAAAGAAGAAAAAAAATTAAATTTACGTGCAAAATGTTTTATTGTGAGAATATGCGATTTAAAATAAATTTAAGAAAAAAATAAATTTTTAGATAATGGAGATCCAGCAAGAGAAGTTTAGAAGAGTTAACTAGCTTCATATTTCCATTAACTGTGTCAATGCCACAAAAGTTACTACTTTTGATAAACTTGGGAAGAAATTCGAACTCAACATCCTACCAAATTAAAAATATATATTGCTAAATGCAATTGACCGTTGGATCAAAGGGGTTTACAATGGTCAAATATGCATTGATGCTCAAGTTTGTAAAGTTGGAATATAGTAGAACCGACGAAGAGATTGAGAGAATTCTGTATAGATTATGTACGTTTTACGAGTCAAATAAAGCCCTCCATGTAGGGCCTGGTGTAAGACACGGACCTTGTCACTTCAATCAATTTTAACAAGGCATGGTAATAGAGCTACTTCATTGATATTGATTGAGCTCATGCTATGCAATCGAAGTTTTTGATAGGTAATAATCAAACATTGTGTTAGGAATTATGAACGAAATTATATGGTACAATATGAAATAACAATCACAACACAAGAACACAAGAAATTTGGCAAAGAAAATTAGAATTAACTATAGTATAGAGAAAAAAAATACAAAAATAATGCGTTTACAATATTGTCTAACTTGTTATAATTGTAAAGAAATCTACTATCTATAAGAAACATGCCAAAACCTTAATCCAAGTCCTAAAGATTGAAATAACATAAAAAATGCGTCAAAATACGAAATGGATCATGGGCTGAAACACAACGGTGCTCAAGCACTAGTCGGCAATGAGCAAGCGGCGAGTGGTGGAGAGCGAGTGCCAGGATCCTTGTTTTAAGTGCTCGAGTGGGAGCTTGGCACGCACTGAGTGGAAAAAACACGAAATCATTCATTGGTCCATCTTTTGACCTCTTTAAGCCCACTTCAACTAATCCATCAAAACCCAATCGCATTTGAATCAAATTTCAACTAATCTTCACTTTAAACCAAATTTCATGCAATAAATCAAATTTCAAACATTCTCCACTTGGAGACAAATCCTATTGCAAGGCTAAAAACTGAATTTTTCAACAAGAACTTCAACCAATTTTCCAATGAATAAAATTTTCTACGTTTTCCACAAAATTTAACTAGGATAAGTGAATCTAAGCACAGCTTAGCAAGATTACATCGAGTTCCCAAAATTTGCTCAAATTATTACCACAAGCAACAAAATCACAAATAATTCAAAATCTACCAAACATGGCTGAAACACGCCACTTGTGGGGGCCTAATATCCCTCTTGGGTATGTCTCTAGCAATTGAATATGATAGCACAACTGTGGTGGTAAAACAACATTATCCATAACTTCTGAACTCAACTTAGTTCTATTCTTCAATATGGATCCTAAACCAATCTCCAAGGTACTGTACCGAATTGAATGTCTCTGAAGACCAAACATTTACTGATTGATCTTTAAAGATTTTGTACAACCTTACAAGATATACAACTGGACCTTCGCTGCCCCTTTAACACATCATGGACACCTTTACTATTCAGGACTCCACCTTCACCAGTGTACTTGTACCCTTTTAAATCAAGAGTACTCAAGAAGATAAGACTTCTCTTCAAAACTGGAATGTGTCTTACCTCATCAAGTGTTTTAACCGTCCCATCAAACATCTTAATTTTGACCTTTCCAATATCAGCTATCTTACAAGGTTCATTGTTATCCATGACCACAACATCTTTTAAACTTGTTTCATATGTTGAAAATTGTTAAGTCCAACTTATAATTGGCCATTTCTAAATTTGTAATTGGTAATTTCCTTAATTAAAATCATGTCCTAATTGAATAGTATTAAGAGTTTATCAAGTTGTAATCAAAGTCAAAATATAAAGTATTGAGTCATAATCATAACAAAAGAGTTATCTTGAAGGAGTCCAAAATGTTCAAGAAGATCATATATATTCACTGGAATGCAATTAGAAGTTTAAAGAGCGTTAAAGAGCCGTACAAGTTATGTTCTTAATTTTCAGTCGCAACATGCAACGTATTTTTCACATAGAAAATATTGAAATTTGAACAGAGCTATTGCTAAAAGAATTGTAATAATTTGAGTTAGATTTTCAAAGTATTTTGAATAACCTCAATTGGATATCGGAAGAGAAAGTTATGATGATAATACTGACAACTGCTTAACTGTCGCACCCTTGTCACGACCTGGCACTCATGCGACGTGGTCATCCGAGAAACAATAATATTTGATTTTCAAGCTGATTTTGAGTCTCTTTTCAACACAAACACTTCCCCTATATATATCATACCCTATGAACTTTCCAAAGTGTGTTGAATCAGATTTTTTTCATGTAGATCAATTCTTTGATGATCCAGAACCACACATAATACTTGATCTATAAATTCTTCTAAAATATATTTTGTTGATCAAGCCATATTGTTTCATACAAAATCACATGATCAAAACACACAAGATCTTTTGATCAAACATCAAACCATTTAATCCGTCAGAGATAAATCAATACTAGGGATCAAAGCTATTGTAGAACACAAATTTAGGATGACTAAGGTGAGGTACCGAGAGTCGGGATCCGACGTCAGGAGCACACAGTCTAAGAGGGTTAAGTTACAAATCTGGAGTCGAAATTTTTATTGAAGAAGCTCACCCCTAGTGACATCAAGGGAGACTGCAAGAATTGAGGTCAGAAGTTCTACGGGATAGACGGGTCTAGAGCGTATTGTAAGTTTGTTTCGATTTATAGTGGATTACTAACTGATAAAGTGCCCGAAGTATGATATGAAAATTCGGGAGGCTTATAACCAATTTTTTAAGGAGTGCTTTAAGTTGAAAAAAGTGAACCGCTCTGCCTTTAAGAAATTGAATAATATTGATTCAGAAAAGGAAAGTCTTGTAGTCAAACTTGAGGAATCCACTAGAAGTTTGAAAGAATTAAGAGTTGAGAAAGAGTCATAAGATATTAAGGTTGAATCTCTTATGAGTGATCTGGAAAATTAAATACTCAACTTCAATATTTTTCTAGTATACCTAAGAAAATTGATAATATGATAGGTTTGAATAAAATAATTGGGGATAGAAGAGGTATATGCTTTAATACAACAAATTCCCATACAACTTCTTTAAAAAATAAGTTTGTATCTGTCTCAAAGCCTAATATTCAAAACTTGAGACTTAAAATTATTCCCAGGTTCATTCTCACGTATCACCGTTGTGGTAAGGTAGGACACATAAGATCTAAGTTTCACGACCTCTTGAATAAGAACAGTACCAATAATGTAGGTATCCAAGGATCAAAATCATCTATAAAATATAGAATTCCTCTATCTGAGGTTCAAAATATGAAACTTAAGGTTGTTCTTAAATTTGTTCCCATGTGTCATAATTGTGGTGTTTTAGACCACATTAGACCTAAGTGTCGTAAGTCCTTGGTTAAGAATAACAATTAAGATCTAACTACTTGTGCAAGTTTCTTGACTAACAAAGTGTGTCACTTGACTGATTTGACGACTTCGTGGACAAAGATTATATCTTTTTTCTGAGAAAATTTGGGTCAAAAGGAATGATATCGTAGGTCAAAGTGATATTGTTAAGGGATAATTGCAGCAAATGTCCCAAACCTTTCAGATTTTTGCGCACTTTACCCTAACCTTTGATTTGTACTAGCGGAGGTCCCAAACATTTAATAAATATGCGGCAGAGGTCCATCTGGACGGATTCCATCCATTTGACCGTTAGTCAACCTAAAATTGTCTAAAATTTTACCCAGTTAGGGTTTCTCTATGATCATCTTTGGTGTTCTTTATTACTTTAATTATTGATTGTGGTGTTCAAACTTAGAATAAATTTGACTTGTTTGATCTAATTATCTAGAAATAATAAAAAAGTGATTTATTGCTTTTAATTGTCTAATTCTGCACATTGGTTTTAAATAAATCAACTAATTTAAAACTTAAAAAAAAAAAATCCCGATTGAGATATATATGAAAAGTGCAAGTTGTATCAATATTTCAATCCTCATCAGGTTTGCAGTCGCCATCAGAAATAACTAAAAATTCTCCATCACTGTAGCAATTTTCTGCAATGTTGGCCTCATCTAAAGTTTTTGGTTGCTTTTCCTTCTGATTTGTAGTCGATTTTTCCCTATTTTACAACTTATAACAATCATTTTTTATGTGTCATTTCTTCTTGCAATAGTTAAAAAAATTTATTATTGAAATTAGATTTTGAATTGCCCCTCTCATAACTACCATAAACAATAAGGCATTTTTCTTAAGTTTTAAATTCAACAAGATACTTCATCTTTTCTTTTGAAAATAAAGTATCATATACTTCTTCAACCGTGAGAGTATTATGACCGTATTATATCGTGTCTCTAAACGAGATATATGAAGCGGGCAATGAGCACAACAAAATCAACCCCAAATCCTCTTCATCATTCTTAACATCCAAGGTTTTCAAATTAGTGACAATTTCTTTAAAAACAGCAATGTGATTTTCTAAGGACGTATTTTCTGTCATACGATAAGAATACAAATGTTGTTTTAAACAAGATTAAGATTAAGATATTTCCTTATGATGGCTTACACTGACTGTGCGATGTTATACTGTAGTCGATCTAACTTGTGGTCGTCATGAAGTTCAGACATGTGTATTAAGACTACGACGAATTGATTAAATTGAAGAAAAAATTCAATTACCATCGCCCTAAAGTTGTGGAGAAAAACCGTGGTGGGGGTCTCATTTTCAATTTTTCCTCTTCATCAAAGTGGGTGTGATTTTAATGGAGATTAGATCAATAATCAATTTTCTCCATTATGATTTATGAGTGCTCTCTCTCTCTCTCTCTCTCTCTCTCTCTCTCTCTGAGCATGTATTAGACCAAACTTGAAAAGCACTACGCAAATTATATTTGCGAATCGACATGTATGTTACTTTTGACAATTTGCAAATTAATGGAGTTTTATCAATATAAAATTAAAATAATCAACTTTTAGAGACTTTAATTACTGCCAGTTGAAACTTATGAATAATAATGGTAATCCACATTGAAAACTCCCATATAATTAGGACAGTTTGTCGGTCAGCCAAAAGTGGCAAAGTATATTAATAGAATTAATTTAGTTATACATTGTTTTTGTACATTAATGTTGACCTCCCATATGTATATTGTTAAAATTGAGGATCATTGTGCCTGCCACGTTAGACATTATCCATCAAAAAGTCAAACTTTAATGTACATATGACAAAAACTGATTGTTCGTGAAGGAAGGCCAAAAAACTGGGTTGACCATCCGACGATCATTCATTTACCATCATTAGTTTTTCAATTTTCTTCCGTTTTGTTTGGTCCATTCTTTTTCGTGTCCCTACTCCAACTCACTTCATTCTTTCTAATGTGCAACATCCATCAACAGTTCCTCCAGAATCTTCTTTCCACTTTTAAATGGGAATATGGGATATCTGGTGTTTATATATATTCACTCTTACGTATTTTAAAAATCCCAAGGCAATGCCAGCTACACAAAAGGTAAAGAAAGGCTTGATTATGTACAAGGAAAACGATTCATCTCAGTGGTAGTAGGTGGAAGTAGCACAAGATTGGTTAAAATGGGTTGTCATTCTCTCACTTTTTGCATCCTTTTTAGTTTGTATTCAATTGTCAAGAGATTGTAGCATTAGTCCACAACCTGTTCGCTTAGCAACAAATGAGTCCTCACTCAACTTTTTTAACATTTATTCCTCAACCTATCATTTCGATGCAGTGTGGTTCCGTATTGTAGTAGATTTTCCAAAGTTAGCTAAAGAACGAGATGCAATTTGGATTACTGTTGACAGGTTGACAAAGTCAATTCATTTCTTCTAGTGATAATGCTTTCTTTCACCATCAATTTTATGTTAGAGAAGTTATTAAACTACACGACATTCTAGTTTCTATTGTATCGAGAAATGAGTTTCAGTTCAAAATTTTGAAAGCCTATGAGGGGCAATAAGAACTAAGGTAAACTTTAATACAATTTTTAATTCACATATATCCTGTCTATCCGAGAGAACCATTTAGATATATGGACATGCATCCTAAAGCTTATCAATTTACACGTCTTTAAGAAAATCATTATGTTTTGAGTTGTGCTTATATCATACAACATTTTTTTTTTTTTTTTTAAATTCTTTTGCGTAGGTCCAAACGTTTTATATCTCTTGTAAGTTAAATTCTTCAACAATATGAAGTGTTATATGATATGGAAAAGTGTTGTCAGCAAGTTTTTCTTTTCGATTTCATTTCTATTCTCCATCGTGACATAATTCGTCGAGATCAATTTATTTTCAATATATCATCTGGTGTTTTACATTTAGTTATGTTTATACATAGTTATAAAACTCAGCCCGACCCGGACCCTTAACATAATTCATCGAGATCAATTTATTTTCAATATTTCACATGGTGTTTTACAATTAGTTATGTTTATACATAGTTATGAAACTCGGACAGGCTCGGATAGTCGGCCCAGACCCTTGACCGAGTCGGGCAGATTAATTTGATAGAAATGTACTTGACTCGGTCAAAATCGGGTTTTGATCGAGTTAACCGGTTATTTACCTGGTATGATTGACTGGTTTGATTGAGTTTTGAAATTCTTTTACAAAATTTTTGGGTTCAAGGAAATTGAACATTGAACATTTAAGAAAAATAATAAATTTTCAACCCACTTGAACATAAAGTGCTTTAATGTTACTTGTATGTAATAATTTATATTTATCTAATGAATCATTTATAATTTTTATAAAATATTCTTTTAAAAAACTTTGGTCCAACTTTTTACTTTATTTTATAGACCTAAATAATTAATGAAAAATAAATTAAAAATTTTAGTTTTGCCCCTAAAAAAAAGTCGATTCAAAGTGAAAGAAATTTTAATTAGTGAAAGAAATTCAAAGTTCGGGATCATATTGTACATATTCATAGTTGATTCGGCCACAAAACGATAAGTGAAGTTTGTTAGGAGTCAATTTGAATGCAATTAGAAGTCAAAAATATCTTAAATATAATAAAAGGATTTTCACAAATCAACTTCCAATCGCACAAAGTATGTTCCAGATTTTTTGTCAAAAATTGAGGCCTATTTTTCGGATAGAAAACGTTTGAATTGGAGAAATTTTACTTCTCAAAAAATTATAGCCCTTTGAGTTAGCTTTACAAGCTCACTTTGAATCATATCAATTAGATATCGAAGGAGAAAATTATGACCAAAATACTACGACCGCACAGATACATAGTCATGCCCGCGCAAATGTAAATTTCCTTATTTGATTGAAACTCTTTAAAAACCCAACTTGGAAGTATTTTTTGACCTAATTTCACCTTATCTAATACAAGACATGGACAGCCATCTCAGGCTCTCTCTCTCTCTCTCTCTCTCAAATCACATTCATATCATAAAATTATTCAAGAACGATGGGCCATTCAATATCTGTTGGAGAAATGAACAAATCTAGCATGTGAATTGAATCAAGAAACATCAAGAACATGAAGAATCAAGTCTTTGGATGGATAATCAAGAACAAGAATTAGACCGTGACATCTCTTTCATGTATTTATAAATTTCGGGTAATATTTTTCCATTCTTCTTGTTATTTTATCATTAGAAACATGTTTAGCTAGATTCTTAGTATTGGATGAAGATAAACTTTATTGCTTATTTATTTTAATTCAAACTAGTAGTTTAGTCATTCTTACGTTTCTTGATTAGTTTTGAATACTCATTGTATTATTTAATTGATTGGCCACGAATTAGACAATTAGTTGTTTGTTATAATATTGAGAGACTTACAATAAGTTTAGAATACGACAAAATTAACATATGCACCAATAGATGTTAGAAATAATATTTATCATGTGTGCAATTATATAGATAATCTAAATTCAATGCATTTTAATCATTCAAATCCAAGCTAGAAATTGATTGGAATTAGAATTTTTTTTTTTTGGAAAAGAAAATTATATGTCATAGTTTTATTAATTGTCAAGAACGCATAAATAGAACTAAATTATAAATCAAGAATGGAAATAAATAACAATAAGCAGACTCTAAATCCAATACAATCATCCATTGATTCATACAAACCCCTGAATTTGCATAAATTCTAGCAAAGTTAGCACGATTAGAATTAAAAAAATCTCTATTCTTTACATAATTCAAATTTCATACGAAACTAGTAAACTTGAATTGAATTTATTATATGTGGGACGATACTCTCAACTCACTTAATCTATTATTTATCAATGATCCCGTATGCTTGCGAGATTTTACCAAACAAATTTTTGGCATTGAGGAGTGAAAAATGATAGATCATTGGAAAAGTCACGTGAACAAGAAGAAAGAAAGTGATATTGTTGAGCAGGACAATAATGAAAATCTTATAATCTATAGGCTCAAAGATGAATTAAAGAACAACTGCAAGTACTACCGATGCAAGGCTGTAAATTTTCTTTTCAAACCACCATGAATAGCCACAACATTAAAATCAAGCTAATGACTATAAATAAACGCTTATTGGGAGGTAATTCAATTTTCTTTCCTTTTATTTTTTTTCTTTTTAAAAATAGATTAGTAGTCTTTATTCCTTTCAGTATTATAAAGTATATTCATCCTCATATTTTCGCTTAGCGTGTGTATGAACTTACTATAAATTATTTCATGTTATGATTTATTTTTACTATTTTGAAGGAACATGACACCTGAACGCATTGGACAAGAGAAATTTACATAACAAGTGATCCATCATTTTTATATCGATCCATCCACCACTTGCAAATTTATACTAGGGGAGTACTTGGTTCCTTTTTTTAACCTTAATTGTTATATATTGCTTGTTATATTTTTAGATATTGAGGGCAATATCTACTATAATTTTGGGGATAGAAAAATATAGAGTTTTTTAATCCCTTTCTACTATTTTGTGTGCTTGGTTACGTGCAAAAAAAAAAAAAAAAAAAAAATTCTAAAAATTCTTTTTTTTACCTTTATTTTTGTATTTGTATGCTTGTATGGGTTAGATAAATTTGTTTACTATGGTGCATATATTTGGAACCATATGTTATGTTATAAATTGTGAAAAAGTTGTGTGTTAGGTTGATTTATGCATATTCATGTAAAACTTGATATTTTTGCGAACAAAATTTATATTTTACATCATAAATAATTAATTTAATTCAAAATTTGAATAAGTTGAAAAATAAATAGTGAGCTTTAGATGCTAAACCCAGATAAACACTAAATTATACATATTTAAACCAATTTTTGGATAGTTTGTGAGTGATTAAGCTATTGTAGGGAGACATTGAAATAAATGTGGATTTCATATGTGCTAAATTTTGTGTGGATTGTCTAAGGTCAATAAGACGAAAGTTAGGTGAAAATCTTGAGTTATGGGTCGTTTTTTAAGAATGTGTGTGTAATAAGGGGCATTGCATAAAAAAAATTATCTCATTGTGAAACTTCTCTTCATAGCCTTTATGATTGAGTGATGAAGCCTATAAATAGGGGCGGACGCAGAAATTTAAAGTTAAGGGGGGCATAATCGAACTTGCAAAGTAGTTGGGAGAAATTTTATAATCGAAAATGTATGTCCAAGAAAATCATACCCCATGTAATTTTGAATCCAAAAATTTACATGGAATATAACTTTTTCGGATGTTAAATTTCGATAACAAGTGATCCATCATTTTTATACCGATCCATCCACCACTTGCAAATTTAACTAGGGGAGCACTTGGTTCCTTTTTTTAACCTTAATTGTTATATATTGCTTGTTATATTTTTAGATAGTGAGGGCAATATCTACTATAATTTTGGGGATAGAAAAATATAGAGTTTTTAAAATCACTTTCTACTATTTTGTGTGCTTGGTTACGTGCAAAAAAATAAAATAAATCTAAAAATTCAAAAAAAAAAACAAAATTTATTTTCACCTTTATTTTTGTATTTGTATGCTTGTATGGGTTAGATAAATTTGTTTACTATGATGCATATATTTGGAATCATATGTTATGTTATAAATTGTGAAAAAGTTGTGTGTTAGGTTGATTTATGCATATTCATGTAAAACTTGATATTTTTGCGAACAAAATTTATGTTTTACATCATAAATAATTAATTTAATTCAAAATTTGAATAAGTTGAAAAACAAATAGTGAACTTTAGATGCTAAACCCAGGTAAACACTAAATTATACATATTTAAACCAACTTTTGGATAGTTTGCGAGTGATTAAGCTATTGTAGGGAGACATTGAAATAAATGTGGATTTCATGTGTGCTAAATTTTGTGTGGATTGTCTAAGGCCAATAAGACGAAAGTTAGGTGAAAATCTTGAGTTATGGGTCGCTTTTTAAGAATGTGTGTGTAATAAGGGGTATTGCATAAAAAAAAATTATCTCATTGTGAAACTTCTCTTCATAGCCTTTATGATTGAGTGATTAAGCATATAAACAGGGACGGAAGCAGAAATTTAAAGTTAAGGGGGCATAATCGAATTTGCAAAGTAGTTGGGAGAAATTTTATAATCGAAAATGTATGTCCAAGAAAATCATACCCCATGTAATTTTGAATCCAAAAATTTACATGGAATATGACTTTTTCGGATGTTAAATTTCGAAAATTTTTGATGTCATATTTCATATAAAATTTTCTAATAAAATGATGAAAATTACATTGAGAAATTTGTATCGCAAAAATAATAAATGTTAATGAAATAATTGAAATTTGTTTTGAAAAATGTGAGTTAGACGTCTTTCTTTAAGACTCACGTTTAACGTATTTTTAACTATTTTCGATATCTATTTGGACTATTCGATATGCCCATAATGTAATTCTCGAAATAAGTTTTGAGATGATATAAGCAATTTGTAGATTCGA